>APFE031679740.1:2082-150730 GCA_000404065.3 Pinus taeda | reverse complement strand
AAGAGCTTTTATTAACTATATATTTTAAATTATAATAATTCATAATTTACTATAGTATAGTATTATTTTTATTTTTAATGCAAATGAAAATTGAAATTTCCAAAAATGCTATTTATTAAAAATGCTATGAATTTGAACGTATACTCTTTCCATTCTTTTGTAGAGCTAGCTTTTGAAGTTGTGTTAAAGTGCCTAAATTGTTAATAGTAGCCTAGTAGCCATTTTTTCCATCTCTTTCCAGCTTGGTTTTCTGTCCAAAAGTTGGGACCATCATTCACAGACAATTCCTGCTATGATGCAACCCTTGATATCCTGCGTGGTAGGTATCGCAAGCGTTTGGTTTTCTGTCCAAAAGTTGGGACCATCATTCACAGACAATTCCTGCTATGATGCAACCCTTGATATCCTGCGTGGTAGGTATCGCAAGCGTTTGGTTTTCTGTCCGAAAGTTGGGACCATCATTCACAGACAATTCCTGCTATGATGCAACCCTTGATATCCTGCGTGGTAGGTATCGCAAGCGTTTGCAACCCGTGAGGCTTAAATATCCCGTGAGTTCTCAACGATAGTTTGTCCCTCTAGGAGCTCTGGAATTTGTGCCAGCTCAACCAAAGGAGACAATTCCAGATGTTTCTTGATATCTGAAATCAAATTAGTGATCATCATGCTGGTTTGATAACAGAAAATAACGTTATACTTAGGCATTGTGCACCGTTGAGCCATTTCTGATGCTTGATGAAGAAGGTTGCCCATCTCTTAAGCCCCCCATTAATAGTCGAAGCTTTTTCTTTCTTCGTGGTTATTGCCTCACTGTATTATTGGATAGATCTCGCTGATGATTGGCCTGGTTTTCATTTCCAAATCTTTCATTCACACCTGCTCTTTTTTGCATTGGACTACTATGTTTATGTGATGAAGTATCTAGTGGATTGTGTTGTCAATACATACACCAATAAATCCAGAGACGAAACCCGGATCAGGCATAATTTTTTCAACAACTCTCTCCAAATGGGCAAGAGTATTTGCAATCCCCATATATTACAACACAAAGGACATGATTACATTCAGCATCCTTGAACGACAACATAAAAACGCACTTCCTGACTATTAAAAAATTTCAGAATGGTTTAGAGTATGTGTGGATCTAATGGTCAACATTATATGGTTAACAACACGTCTCTTGTTGCACGATAAAGGGTTGCTTATATTAATGCGTGGATCTAATGATCGGAGAGTATGTGGTTAATAGCACGTCTTTTTTGTCATTATTAAGTTAAATAATTTTTTCTCATATATATTATTTTGATATTTAACTTAATTTGGATATTTAACTTAATTGTAATTTAAAAAATAAATTATTATTATATTAATACAATTACATTAATAAATAAATGTGGTGGTTGATACAAGCTGTAAGTATATACGTAAATTGGTAAATCTTTCGCCAACAATTATAAACTCAAACTCTAAATTCAAATTTTTAAATTTAGATCTTCATAACTTTTGACATTTTAAAGAAATGAAATTCATGAAGAGATACACTGAAATAGATTACTCCTTTCACCCTAATTAACTTGAATTGTAATCTATAAGAAAACAAAATTAAATTTGATAAATATTTGAGAAATAAGATTATTATTGTTTAATTAAATATTGAGAGAGAATGAGGTGGAGTAGAGATTTATTTTCTTAGTATACAAAATAGTTAAATAGATTACATGGAAAACATCAACAATAAATTACTATAGTGAAAATTGACTAAACTAAAGTAAACCAAACTCTATATTACACCTAGTAGACAGGAGATTAATATCTCAACATCCCCTCCTAATTTCAACTCTTACAAGTAGAGATAATTACAATGCCTAATTTCTCTCTTTGAAATTCAAATACATTTTTGCCTAATGGCTTTGTGAAAGTGTCTGCACGTTGACCTTTGGAACCACAAAAAGTAAATGAAAATGTGTGTCAACGGGCTTGCTCTCTTTGTGGAAAACATGATTTTTTGATAAAGAAATTGATGAATTGTTGTCATAGTAAATAGGAGTTGGCTCCTTTTGAACATTTGAAATATCTTTGAATAATATTTTTCATTTATAATAGGGAGACCATGATGATTGAATGTTTTTGAAGCAAACTTAGACTCTTGAATGGGATGTAGTCATACCTAGAATGCCATAGTTGAGACTCATCTATTCTTCACACATTGTGGACAAAATGCTATGAGATATTTTGACTTCTAAGAGTCAATGGAAACATCCTATTCTTGGTTTTTTTCAACCTTTGCTATGAGTATTCTATTAGGAGGTTTTTCATAGATATAACATGTGTTCCCTTGAAATATTACGTTATAACCATGTTCCATCAATTGTCTTTCACTAATGAGGTTATGCTTCAAATGTGGAACATAATAACAAATCAGGTATGTACTTCTACTTATTTTGTTTAGTAAGAAAATGGACAATACCTTTCCCTTCAGCTTTAATATAGGAACGATCTTCATATGATTGTTGCAACTACGGTCCAACAAACGAAGATCCTCAGTATGAGTCTCTTTAGAAAGATGGCACGAAGAAACATTGTTTGAGAGGATTTTCCTTAATTTTTGGAGAGATGGACACTACCTCTTTGCTAATCTGATTATTTCTTTCTGCATTCATGTTCATAATGCCCAAATTTCTTGCAGTAATAACATTGGACATCAGATGTACTCAAAGCTTCTCTGAGTTTTGTTTTGTGGAGGTCTCCATTGCTCTGCTGCATGATGATGTTTTGATCTGTAATGGTTTCACCAACAAGTTTGATATGATTGACTATTCTCATGACTCTAGTCAAGAACTATTCCACATTCTTTGTGTCAGTCATCTTCATGGTTTCAAATTGTGCTCTCAATGTCTGCAATTTGACTGTCTGCACTTGTATCATTACCTTGATACACAACTTTCAACAGATTCAACCATCGATTCAATGGATTCATACGCCCTTTGATTCCATGGATTTGTGGAGGCTTCTCGTATGTGCTTGTCGTTTACGTAACGGGTTTTTATGGAGAATAAGTGTTGTCATTACGAGGACCCTTTACCTTTGACTTACGAATTCAACGCACCTCTCGTCACTATACCCCTACATTGAGGCTCTCTTTTTTGGACTTTCATAAGTTTGAGTGGATCAATGCACTTGCTTCTCTGAGCATGGTTGCGTTGGGAAAAAAAAAATTATTCTCTCAGCCTTAGCTAACCTGCTTTGTCCTCTTCGCCTAATGACTAGCTTCATCCTATTTTCCTTCTCAAATTCTTGGTCTCTACTGCTCTTTGTAGAGTCTTATGCAACTTGATGCTCTGATACCATGATAGAGAATGAAAAATGAAAAAGGGAGTAGAGATTCATCTTCTGAGTTTTCAAAATAGCTAAATAAATTACATGAAAAACATCAACAATAAATGACTGAAATAAAACTCCACTAAACTGAAGTAAACAGAACTATCTATAACACTTAGCACACAACAAAATAAAATATAATCACACTTAAAAAATAATAAAATTAATATTTTATCAAATATGACATTTAAACACTAAAAAATAATAATAATTTTTTAATCTAATATTTCCATTCACAATTTTCCATTTAAGAAGAGTGACGATAATACTTTAAACATGTTAAATCCTAAAACATTTCATTAAAAAAAAAACTACACTCTAAAATCTCCAATACTCCAGCGGCTAAAAGAATTATCCTGAAAGATTTACTACATTAAAGTACATATATTTTATAAAACCAGCAAACCTAACTTTACAAACTTATGACGATAATAACCGTAATTTGTATGTTGTAGTTACACTATCGTAATCAGAGAAATTGAGTTTTCAAGCTTCATTAAAATTATCCAAAAGCAGTGAAGGGAATCATAGACGGACGATATCAAAGGCAGCAATACGGAGACACGGTGCTTGACAGCGAGGCCATTTTCAAAGTTTTACCCAATATAGATAGGTTTAACATTAGGAAGATTTGAACCAAATATCTTATTACTTGTATCTCACTATTCACATAACATTACATGTCAGGAGATTATCAAATAAGTTACAAGAAACAATTTTGATAAATAAAATTAATAAAAAACAATGATATCTTATTTTATGTTTATGTTTATGTAATTTTAAAATATGATATCTTATTTTATGTTTATGTTTATGTAATTTTAAAATATTAATCATTTAGAAGAATAAATTTAATAGTTAATAGCATCTCTTGGATCCAAGAGATCAGAGGTTCAAATTTAAAAAAGAGTAAAGTATATGGCTTTCCAAACTTAATGATTATTAAAAAACTAAAATTAATCAATATAAATGAAGTTAGGTTTTGTTAATTTAACTAAATTTCAAGAATGTTATTTGAAATTATTTCGTTCTTTAAATACCATAATTAATTTAAATAATAAATTTTCCATTAATATTATTATTTCTCTTTAGGTTGGAATATATATAGACGCGGAGAATATTATATATTTTTATTATTTTTTAATTTTAAATTGAAAATCTAAATTTCCAAAAATGCTATATACATAATTTAATAATAATTTATTTACTTATTTTTATTATCTAATATTTAAATATATATTATTTAATAAAATAAAAATTATTTTATAATATTTTTTAAAGTTAATTATTATTATGTCTATTTTTTATTATTAATTATAAGTAATATATTTTGTTATATTTAAATAATATACAATATTGATATAAGTGTGTGAAGGTTTTGTGTGAAAAATAATTTTTTGGGATGTCACAATTTTATTTTATTGAATTGATAGGCTCATTCTATAGCCAAGTATGAAAGGATATGTAAATTTATCCATTATTGAGCGAAGAGGCTCATTTAGCCAAGTATGAAGCTATGTGTAAATTTGTCCGTTCATCCGTGCCCCTTTAAAATACAAATACAAATTAAAAATTATGTTCTAAATAGAAAATTAAAACGTATGTTCTAAATATAAAAATATTGTCAGCTATCATTAAAAAAAATGAATATGTTATAAAGTAATTAGAAGTAAAAAGAATGAGTGAATCAAATATTTAAATCTTATACTTTTCAAAAATATTTTAACCAGAGATTTAAATAAACTACTTGAAGATCTAGGTTAACTAATTTATGTTTAGTAAACTTCATATATATTTATATATAGGAAAAAAAAATTATAGTTTAAAATTTTTATTTGGTCCTATATATACTCTTATTTAGTATTCAAAAATACAATTTATAACATGAAATATAACACATTGTATTTGACTCTGAAAATTTTGCACGTGAAGAAATTTGATTCCTTTGGATTCAAGTTAGATCTATACTTAGATGGATCTATGTTGGCTTTAAAGAAAAAAGACAAGCAAATTTAAACATATAGTTATTATAATATTATTTTTATAATTAAATATTATATCAAATCCATTATAAAATAACATATACGTGTGTTAAGGTTTTGTTTGAAGAGAAGAAAAAGACAAAAACATTACACATGTATTTATTGTAATATTATATTTTTATAACCAAATATTTATATTCAATTGATTATAAAATAACATTAATAACATATAAGTGTGTTAAGATTTTGTTTGAAAAAAAAATCCATGAACAAATTTCCAAGAATTTTGGAATGAACAAATTTTCAAGACTTCATAGTAAAATGATTGATCTTCTTTTAAGAAAAACTCTCTCAACATTTTTCATTATTTTGAGGATGGAGTTCAATAATATATACAATAGGAAAAACTGAGGACATGGTTTAGAAACTTCTTGCTTATAATCCAGAGCACTAGGTCATTGGAATAAGCCCATTGGGCTTAAAAAACATTGATCATAAAACACTATATAAGTGTACTAATTTCTAGTTGAAAAAGAAAATCTCTTTGCATCAAATTTTTTCAAAGACTTGTCATGAAAAAGAAAAATTCATTATACCAAAATGCACCATAATACCAATCTTCATACCTTGTACATCCCAAAGAGTATCTAGTTTTAGCTTCCTGTATATTTGATATACACATAGTTACCACCTCTACTTTTGTTTTTTCTTCTTTGATTGTTCTTATATCTTCCTCTATCATGGAACAACCATAAATGCTTACTTTTCCAAGTGTTGTCAAATTCAAATAATCTTTTGGCAATACCTTCAATGCATTGCACTCCATTATAGTAAATATATTCAAAGAACACATTCCACCTTGATGTAACATTAGAAGATACTCTAACTTATCTAATTGAACCAATGAAAATATTTCCAACCCAGGGAACGCCCGTATATGAACAAATTCTTTAGGAAGCCCCATTAACTTCGACACCAAACAATTTCCAATCGTCTTAAATTTTGAAGTTTTTGTAAATGTGATAGCGCTTCTAACCTATCACATTTATATAACATAAGACTACTCAAATTATAAAATTCACAAAAATTACTTCCCAATTTAACCAAATGGAAACATCTCAATGATAATATCTTCAACTTCGACATGTTTCCCATGTAACTTGGTAAAGCTTCCATATTTGTGAGTAGCAAGCAGAGAGTATCCATTTGGGTCATACTGCCTAATGACTGCTCACTCATACTCTTTTCATTATTTTGTAGAGCTAGCCTTTGGAGCTGTGCTAAAGTGCCTAGATTGTTAATAACAACCACTCTTTTCCATCTCTTTCCTTGGGTTTCTGTCCACAAGTTGGGACAATCATTCATACGCAATTCCTGCAATTATGTAACCCTTTGGATGCTACATGGTAGGTATTGAAAACGTTTGCAACTCGTAAGGCTTAGATATCTCAAGGATTTGAGCTTATCAAAGCCAAATGGTAATTCTTTGATATTGGTTCCTTCGAGATCGAGGATTTCAAGTGTTGCAAGGTTTGTCAAAGCTATAGGGAGCCTCTCCATAGGCGAGTGTCTTAATCTTAAATATACCAGGTGTTTCAAACATCCCACACTCTTGGGCAATGATCGTAATGAAGTGGCACTCAAATTCAGAACCTTGAGATAAATCATACTGAAAATAACCCTTCCTGGAATTTTGGTAAAATTCATATTCACATTTATTAATAATGAAGAGATTTTTGGAGCTCTCACTGAGCGGGGAAGGGAGCTCAATTTGTTAAAGCTCAACGTAATCTGAGTGCGTCTGGAACATTCATTTTCATCCAATGTCATCATATCCCTAACCGCACAGTAAAAGAAATTTTCTTCCTCCTCTGCAATTCTGAGTGCCAAATCATGCAAGGTGTCATGGATCTTGAAGTGTTCCATGTACCACCAACATCTCTTAGGGTGGGTTCAATCAAACAATGATCTGCTAAAAGGTTGACATAAACCCTTCCCATCTTGCAGGCATCTTCATTCAGAATTTTCCTTGCAAGCAACCCTTCTTGTCACGCTCCTATTTTGGCAGTGGTCTTTCAACCACACATAGGCAGGTGTAGCACTGCTATCTACTTTCTTTTCACCAATACTTATGAGTACAAAATACACCTAACCATTCAACACTTAATTATCTTTTTCAATTATACTAAGCATTATCATTACACAATGGAAATAAACATCATCATCATCATCATATCATTCATATGTATGCACAACGGAAATACTTTCTTTTAAATGGGAGGGGCATCTCTCAAATTATAGATTCTGCCCAATAATTCAATAATTCAGTCTTTTTATAAATACAAGTGCAATTTAGCCTTTGTTGGAACCACACCATCAACATAAAGGAGAAGAGTTATGGCGATACTAGTGAGCATGGGGTCAACAAAACTTGGATCTTCTTGATCCATGTGGATATTGGTGGCCACCTATCTATTCCACCTAGACTGCACAGCCAATTTCATCTGCTTCCTTGTTCATTTCAGCATTTACTATTTTTAGCAGTTTTTTGGGCCCTAAACGGCGTTTTTTTGGGGTTCGCAGAAGACCCATAACCATAGGTATGGGCCTACGTCGAAACCTGTAGTACTCGGCGAGGCCTTTCCAACAAGGTATCATACACACCAAACAGAGATAATATGACCAAGTTACTACCCCGAGAAGTTGGTTGCCCAACAAACCCCAATGGGGCCCACAAGCTCTTGGTGTTGCATCTCATGGGGTTAGGGTTTTCTCATGTTTTCCAATAATAAATAGTCCCTTGAGCCTCATTGTAATGCAGTTTAGAGGCATGTAGCTGCCACATCTCTTCTCAAAGATAAGCTACCATCGCCCAAGTTATCTTATTTCTATTCTGTTTGTAAGCATAATTCAATATTTTTCTATTAAATAAATGAAGTGTTTTTTTACTGCATCTCTATGTTTATGATTATATCTGGAAGTTTTTGCATTCATGTTTAAGTTCATATCAGTGGTATCAGAGCAGTCTACTCTTTCTTTGTTTTTCTTTTCATGTCCCCAATGAGGTCAGGATATAAGGAGTTAGGGCTTGATTTGGTCGAACCATTGCAAGATCAACCTCGCAAAACCCGATGACCTCCCATGGTGGAAGAAAATAAATATGAGGGGGCAAGAGATCCTTTCAAAATGTTTCTCAAGGAAGCCCTCGAGAGATAGATGGACGCCATGATGGATAACTTTGACCAGATCCTTCGACGACTACCTACAGGCAATGCATCTTCATCCAACAACCACTATGGAGGCACCGCTCCTTTTAAGGTACAAGTTAACTTTGATATTCCCATATTCGAAGGCCTGATAGATGCAAACACTGTGGATAAATGGTTAAATCTATTGGAAGGATGTTTTTCAATTCATGACTTTTCTAATCAGGAAAAGATTACTTTTGCACTTCTCAAAGCCGCCCCACACGTCAAATACTGGTGGGAAACCCACCGTGAACAAAAGGACAAGAGTGAACCCTCGCTATTTTCATCCACACCCACTTTTAATTCTTTCCGAGATGGCATCAAAAAACAATATTACCCTATCGGGAGCTATGAAGACAAATACATAAAGTGGACCATGCTATGGCAGGTAAGGGACCAATATGTGCCAGAGTTTACAAATATTTTACATAGCTTTCACACGAAGCTAGGTATCAAGGATACTGAGTGACATTTGGTGCTCAAATACAGTGGCTATCTACACAAGCACATCTAGGATGAGATGGAGTTCCTGGACATTTCCTCACTCGGCACGGCGTATTGGTACCTGTCAAGATTTAGCATAAGTTTAAACATAAGAAGTGGGACCTTTGATCTCCAAATCCAAAGCAAGGGAAAGGCGCCCCCAAACCATAGAACAAAGGACCAAGCCAAGGCGGGGCTACTCAGGACAGCTCATCGAATCCGCAAGCAAAGAACAAGACCACGAAAACAAAGAAGGACACGGGAAAATGGTGTGAGTTCCATAAGAGCTCCACTCACAACAAAAGTGAGTGTTATGCCAAGTAGTCACTAGTGGCTGAGTTGAAGGCATCTGAATCAGATGCAGGTTCTAACTCTGAATTAGAACCCGATAAGGGAACTGAAAAAGGAAAGCAGATCATTGATGCAGAGCTTAGTGCCACCATGGCCACCACCAAAGTCTAGAAGGATGAGCCTGAAGATCCAGAGGAGGGGGAACGCCTCTTCCACTTGTAGATGTGGGTGAAGGGTTCTCCACTGCAGTTCATTGTTGATAATGGGAGCCAAAAGAACCTCATTTCAGTAGAGGTCATGAAGTGATTGGGCCTAAAGACTACAACACATCCACAGTCGTACACCATCAAGTGGCTTCACCAAACACGAGATCTTCACATCAACCAACAGTGTCACCTTCTCTATAACATCAAGCCCTCCATGGATGAGGTACTACATGACGTTTCACATCTTGAAGTTTGTGATGTATTGTTAGGACAACCATACTTGTGGAAGCGACATGTTGTATATCAGTCTAGACCTTACAATGTGATTATTACTTTGGATAATAAGTTGTATAGGATACCGAAGGTAGCCTCGCCTATCGCCATCTCTTTGATCACTGCAAAGCAATGTAGTAAGATCATTTCCCAGACCAACAAATTTATTTTCCTTATTATTTGCCCCCAGGGAAAGAAGAAGGTTGTGGCCACGGCTTCCAGGCAGGGCTCCTCTACACAGCAACAACAAATGGGCAAGGTCATGGATGAGTATAGGGATATTTTTGCCTCATCCATAGGGGTAAATCTTCACTATCAAGTCAAGCACTCCATCGATCTGACCCCGGGCGCGCCGATGCCCAGTGGACCAATATATCGACGCTCTATTATGGAGACGATGAGATCAAGAGGTAGATTCATGAACTATTGTAGAAAGGGCACATCAGGCCAAGCTCATCACCTGTGGGAGCTCAATTGTATTGGTATAAAAGAAGGATGGGACCTAGAGGCTCTGTATTGACTATCGGGCACTGAACAATATCACTGTTTGGAATAAGTACCCAATCCGATGGATTAATGACCTTCTAGACCAGCTCAAAGGGGCCAAATATTTCAGCAAGATTGACTTGAAGTCATGTTATAACTAGGTGCCTATCGAACCCTCCGATGTGTGGAATATTGCCTTCAAATCCAAGGAGGGTCTTTTAGAATGGTTGGTCATGTCGTTCATATTGACAAATGCCCCTACAAACTTCATGAGACTAATGGACGACATCTTGTGACCCTTCATCAATGCATTCATGGTGGTGTATTTAGATGAAATCTTGATCTTCAACCAAAGTTAGGAAGAGCACCTCCACCATATTCGACAGGTCCTTCAAACCCTGCGACAACACAAGCTATGTGCTAACATCAAGAAATGCACCTTTGGCCTGACCCAGGTTCAATATCCAGGATACATCATTGATGAGTAGGGTGTACATGTGGACCCATCCAAGATACAAGTCATTCGGGTTTGGCCAGCCCCAACCACTCTAACAAAGCTCCACAGCTTTTTCGGTCTTGCCAATTTCTACCCTAGGTTCATGTTGGGGTTCTCTCATATCACTTGGGCTTTAAGTCAAGTCACCAAGGGTGGAGAGAAAGAATTTTTTTTTGGTTGGAAACCCAGAAAAGCATTCTCTGAGTTGAATAATCGCCTATGTTATGCACTAGTGCTCATAATACCAGACCTGCAACAACCATTTGAGATTGAGACAAATGCCTTCAACTATGTTATTGGTGTAGTTCTTACTCACCATGGGCATCCAGTGGCTTACTACAGTGAGGCACTTTCAGACACAGTCTGAAAGCACCCCACTTACGACAAAGAAATGTATTCCATTGTGCAGCCTTATCGTCAATGGAAGCATTACATTCTGGGGAAGGAAACAGTCATCCACACAGACCACCGACCTCTACAGTTCATAAAGACATAAGGGAAGTTGTAGAATGGTCACCATCAAAAATGGTCCACCTATCTGCGACAGTTCCATTTGAACATTAAGTATAAGAAGGGCATCACCAATAACATCACTGATTTCCTTAGCGAACCATTGGTCTTGGCGTTGATCACTATGCTCGACTCTTGTGGGCATGAGACATCGAGGTGGTCACATCTTTACAAGAGTGATCCAGAATTCGACATCATATATCAAACACTCCTGGAAGGGAAGCAAGTTCCAAATTTTCACCTTTAGGATGCACTATTATGCCACCTGGGACACATCTGCATTCCTTTAAGTGAGCCTTCCAAAATGATTTGGGAGGTGCACTACAATCGGGTCATTGTATATTTCAAAGTAGAGAAAACAATGGCGATATTGAAAAAGTATTTTTATTGGCCGAAACTTCGTCAAGATGTTGGCAAGTACATTAGATCCTGCACCACTTGCGCCATTGCCAAACCAACCATCAAGAAGCAAGGCTTGTATACTCCTCTACCCACTCCTATCTAGCATTGGGAATCTATCTCCATGGATTACATGTTGGACCTTCATTCTACTAAGCATGACAATGATTGTGTTTTCATGGTCGCCGACAGATTCTCTAAGATGGCCGTCATGATGGCCTACAAGAAGAGTATCACAGTAGAGGCCACTCATCAGCTCTTCTTTGAGTGAGTGTGGTTACACTTTCGGATCCCATAATCCATTGTCTCAGATCAAGGCAGCAGATTCCTGAGTGCATTTTGTTCAAGTCTCTGGTCGATGATAGATACAAAACTTGCTAAATCCACGGCTTTCCATCCCCAAGCTAATGGCCAAACAGAGGTTGTTAACAGGATGATCATACACATTCTATGCATGTACAACTCGAAGCATTCCTGCACATGGGATGAAATTCTCCCCTATGTCCAACATAGCTACAACAGAGCTCTCCACAACTCAACAGGCCATAGCCCCTTTTAGGTAGGGCTGGGATTTCAACCATTATGCCCCATTGATGTGGCCATACCATTTGCTATCACTCAGGTAAATTCGGCTCACGTTCAATTCAAAGTTGAAAAGGCTAACAACTTCATTGAGCGCATTTAACACATTTTCCAATAGGTCCATGATATATTGGATAGAGCCAATGCTAAGTACTAGCAATGCCATGATCAACATCGAGTGTCGCACAAGTTCTAGGTGGGTGACAAAGTTTGGCTACATTTGCAGAAAGAGCGCCTTGTTGGATCCCACCACAAGCTTCACCCTCTCCGATATGGGCCATAGACCATCACCAAGTATGTTGATGACAATCCCTTCGAGCTCAACATCCCACTGTTCCTTGGTCTGCACTCAGTTCCAACCATACTTTCCACCATTGTTGGACAAATCTGACATTGCAAAACAACTCACACCAATAGAGTTGAACCCAGATTGAATGGAATAGGCCACAACTGATCAGATCATGGACACACAGATCAAGAACACTCACCAACAGAGGATATAGTTATATCGATTTGTCAAAGCAGGCCAACTGGTTCACTAGGGCAAGTGGTTCACTAGGGACCAAGTTCAACATAAATTTTCTCACCTCATGGATGCTCTGCATGCAATGGGTACCATTGCTTCTTAAGGGGGGAGGAATGATCCAGGTGGATATTGGTGGCCACCTTCCTATTCCACCTAGCCCCCCAGTCAGTTTCATCTGTTTCCTTGTTCATTTCAGCATTTACTACTTTTAGCAGTTTTTTGGGTCCTGAACTTCTAGAGCTGTTTTGACCCCCTAAATGACGTTTTTTAGGGTCCATAGTAGGCATGCCTATAGTCAAACCTTTATCACTTCCAACAAGGTGTTGTACGTGCCAAATGGAGATAATATGACCAAGTTATGACCCTGGGACGTTCGCTGCCCAACTAACCCCAACGAGGCCCACAAGCTCTTAGTGTTACATCTCCTAGGGTTAGGGTTTTGGTTGTTTAGGGTTTTCTCATGTTTTTCAATAATAAATAGGCCCTTGAGCCTCATTATAACACAGTTTAGAGGTATGTATTCACCACATCTCTTCTCAGAGATAAGCTATCATCGCCCAAGCTATCTTATTTCCATTCTATTTGTAAGCATAGTTTAGTATTTTTCTATTAATGAAATGAAGTGTTTTTCTACTGCATCTTTGTGTTTATGATTATATCTGGAAGTTGTTGTGTTCTTGTTTAAGTTCTGATCACTTCCAAACACTCTTCTATCTTATCCATGTATATTCCAAAGAGGGTAGGGGATAAGGGGTGCGTTTGCTTGATTCTATTACAGTTAATCTCTTCTGAGCAACCCTTAGTGGTTCTAAGGTTGGAAATAACATTCTCTACAACATCGTTGTGGTAACTCTCAACTTGAGAGGAACCACTATCTCTTCTAACCTTTTCCATATCTTTGTCCTTGGAAAGGTGCCAAAATCTTTTCTAAATACAAAGAAACAAAAGAAGAGATCATTTTTAGTATTGCAACAATCCTCAAAATTTACCCCAAGTGTAACAATATGGTCTACGGTTGAATGATATCTCCTAAACCAAACTTTTCCTTTAGCTATTTGACCATGGATTTGAAGCCAAAGGATAATCTTCTTTTCTAAAATAAGCTTGTATTGATTAGCTAAAATATGGTTAATCACAATGGTCATGTAGCTAGAGGAAATTCTTTTGTCCCCACTATTAAAGATAGGAACAATAAGTATCTATTTAAAAGGCTTAGGGCATCCTTGCTTCATTTCCAACTTAAAGAGTTTGTAAATGTGTGGGATGAGGATAGGTTCTCCCATTTTAAAATTTTTAGGTTGGTAACCTTGAATGTTTGACAACCCTTTTTATTAAAATCCCTCACCTAAATAATTAAGAATTCATATATTGTGAATTAATTACAAAAACATGGCTGAGAGAAAGGAACACATATTTAGATGATTGAGGAAGGGAATTTCTTAGGGGAATGGAAATCGAAGGTTGGGTGTTTAATGCCCACTAGATCCCCAGGCCTTTATTAATTGGGGCCTAACTGAGTCTTTAATAGTAGTATGGTAGGAAGGAGGTGTGATATGGGGACTATTGAGTGGAGAACAACCCCTTTACTCTCCTACCATGCCTCATGGATTGTATGGTGAGTCAACATGCAAGAGAGTACTTGGGAGGCACGGGAAGGAAAATAGGCTATGAGGATCGTTTAGGGAGTGGGAACAAGAAGACAATTCAACAAGGAGGGGAGTCAAAAAGAGGAACATATAAAATCCATATTCGAAACAAGAAAGGATAGTGTATTCATCTATCAGATAGAAAGGGAGTACATTGGTAAAAGATGGAGATAACAATGTCGGAATCACAACACACTGAAAGAGGCATAAATGAGAAGAAAAGAGAACATAAGCTAGATTTAGCCAATGTATGCACACAACATGCATGGATAAATTAATTTGGTTCAGAGCTAGGGCCTTATGTATTCTCGATTTGGGTGAAGGCCATATTTCCTTCTCATTCTTGGTTGTAGTAGCTACAATGGGCTCTAGATTCCCTTTAGGGTGGAGTCATTATGCTCTGGATTCCCATATTGGTGTGGAAACATTAGAAACATTATATTGGTTTCTTCCAAAGGGTGGAGACAGTGTGATCTATGGATTCCCTACTTCAATTGGTATTGTGGTTTAATTCCCTTGATCATTCTCAAACTCTCAATTTGGCTTGGGGGTGGTTGTCTATAAGAAAGGTTGTAGTACAACCATACTAAAGTTGGGTGGAGAGTCATAATCCCAATCTCAATTACCTTATTCATTTACATTGCAATATGAGTGGTTCACTTATGTTTTGGTGATTGTGAACTCACTATATTAATTGTATTAATGTTATATATAATATATGGTGAATGAGGATGTCCATGTTCATTATGTAATTACATGAATATGAATTATTGGATTCTTGACAACTCCTTAATATTTTTAGGGTTGCCTATATATTTATGTGTATGGTTATTTGTTGTATACCAATACTATTGGCTTAATGATATTATTTTACATGTTTGGAATAAGATGTAAATGAGTAGGGTCATACCATATAAGGGATTTCAGGAAGTACCTATGTTACTTGTACCAGTACAACAATGACATGATCTAGTTGAATGTTGGGTGTATATGTATACATATATGTGTTGATTGGGGTGTGGAAATCCAATGGTGTTGGGAGCTTGACAAGACTAGGAGGGGGGTGAATTAGTATTGTACATATGGATAATATTAAACACCTTTTTCCAAATATTTGCTTGATTATCTGAATCATTAGTCAATGACAACATATAACAAAAAATAACACATGCACTATAAATCATATGGGAAACAATACACATGAGCAACATATAAAGCACAGGACACATAAAAAATCATTAGACACATGAGGACATGATCCGAATTGGATCCTTAAACACTCTTATAGTTGCCTGAACTCTGTAAAACTCATACCAAAGTTTTAAAGTGCTATGGATGTCGAGCTTATTAGAAATAACCTCTGGACAATGGAAATTTGTGGTCAGCATGGAGCAACGAGGACCCTCGATCAAGCGCGTAGACCGTTGGCCCATGGTAACCGCGTGCTGGAACAAACTGGCAAAATGGGAAGTCAGATCCAAAAACAGAGGTAGTTTCTAATACGGGTTCCCCCCTCAGTGAAGGAAAGCCCCAAGCGCTTGGTCACAGGGAAAATCATAGAACCACACGGAAATCACTGATTCCTTCAAAAAGCGGGCCATGCGCTAAAACCAGCAGGATATCGGAAGGCACTCAAGTGGTAAGCGAGTTCGGCCGAGTCCCATGCGATTCCATACAACAGGTGACACGCGTCCAGCGGATGAGAGAGAAAATCGCTCTCATCACGTGGGTAAACAACATGCTACTTACCCGCGTGATATGGACGGAAACCATAGGATCTGGAGGCCCCAGATCAATGGTGGAGAAGCAATCTGATGGATGACCGGATTCGACAGGGAAATAGGCTGAGGTGAATAAGATTTGAGATCCGGCATGACCAATGAGTTGGCAGAAGGAATAGTTTCACGGGAGATCTTGGAGCAACGGAAATAACGACCGTTCAAAGAGAACTAACACTCAGTTTGTGAGGAAACGGGTGGCGACCTCTCTGTGAAGCATTATAGAGATGATGACATAGAGCAGGGGAATTCCAAAAAACAGAGGTAGGAGATCCAGAGAGCCAGGAAGCAGAAACGAACAGGCAGGGAGCAGATTGGCTTTAAGCCATGAATATAAAGAGAAAGCAGAGAGGAGAAGAAGCAGTAAAAGAGATCAAAGAGAGAGAGAAGCAAAAAAATTGCAGAGAACAGAGAAGCCAAGCTGACCTGCAGAGAAAAGGCAGCATTGATAGATAGAGACACAGAGAGAGTCCGAGAGTCTGTGAACTCTAGAGAAGGCTTGAGAGGTTCAAGCAACTCCTATGTGTATACTTGTCAGGTATTGAGTACCAAATGACTCATACAATTGAGACCAGTTGAGGTTGAGGTTTAGTAAGGGGATTCTGTGTACTCTAGAGACTTGGGGGATCCAAGTACAGCCCTATTGATCATTATCTGTTAAGTGAGACTCAATTTGAGCTCACTGTTGTAAAACTCTTCTTTTTAAGACACAATAGAAAGGCCACCACTAAAGGCTAGACCAGGAGATGTAGCCCAGGAGGATTAGGTGAACTCATTATTAAATTTGTTGTGTTTATGTATTTGCTTACTGTGTTCTCTTACTATTTTAGTGTCTATGTATTTCGCAATCTTATCGATCCATTGCATAAAATAACATAGACATCCCCTAGCACATAAGTCTATAATACCTTCATTAATTAACTAAGATCATTCACAAGTGATTTCAGATCAAGTGGTATCAGAGCTTCTAGGTTATTTAAGGTTAGACAAGCTTGTGCTGGATTTTGTTGTTGAATGCTAACTAGATCAAAGCTTAAATTAGGAGAAGGAGAGTTGGTTGAAACTAATCCAGAAATTGGAAGAGTATATTCCAAGAAGAAAATGTCAGAAGAAAAGCCCTTGGAATCAGATCCCCAATTCATGGATAGTTTTATGACCTTGAAGTCAATGGTGGAAGAAATGTATAGGGACTTTAGGAAACATAAAGATGAAGATTCGTCAAGCTCCAAACAAGAAAATGGAGAAGAAGAATCTCTCCTCCATGACCAATCAAAAGGAAAAGGGAAACAAGAAAACTTTCTTACACCTCCTAATAACCCTAAACATAGAAAGAAGACATATTTGATTAAATTAGATGTTAAATTTGATTTACCAATATATGATGGAGAGTTGAATGCAGAGAAGCTGGATAATTGGATCAGACAAATTGATGTTTATTGTAGAGTGCAGAGTATCAACTCAGACAAGAGTAAGATTCAGCTGGCCAGCCTATGCCTCGGAGGCACTGCCTTGGTATGGTGGGAAGGCAGGACACAAGCTGACATGAAGAAACATGGTAAGATTCTTTCTTTCTGGAGTGAATTTGTTTCTGCAATCAAAAAGCAGTTCTATCCACTAGCTTACATGCAGCAAGCCATGATGAGCTGGAAAACTCTTCACCAATTGAAAGGGAAAAGTGTGCAAGGTTACACCCAAGAGTTTAGGAAAAGACCTTTGATTCTAGGAATTTCATTAGACTCACTTGAGACTCTGTTGAAGTACATAGGTGGTCTACATAGCTACATGAGGCACACTATCCTCATGTTTAATCCCACTAGTATAGATGAGGTATCTGTTAAAGCTACACATCTAGAAGCTAGAGGAAAGAATGGGAACCTAGAAGTTGGAGGATCATCCAAGCCCATTGCAAGCAAGAATAAGGAGAAAAGAAAATAGAAATGGAAAGAGAGGAAGGAAAACACTGCACAGAAAAGCAAGTCTTCACGCACTCACTATAAGAAGGATGGGCATGATGATGAGCACTATTGGATTCTACATACGGAGCTGAGACCTAAGAAGTTTGAGGGCAAGAAGAAGAATATTGCTGCAGCTATTCAGAAAGATTTGGGGTTGGACTCAGGAGATGAAATAACCATTGTAGCCACAGGTATAAAAGGTAAAAATTCCAAAGCATCTACTAGTAATTCTGCACAATCTATTAATGATGAAGAAAATGAGAGAAAAAGGCATGAGCTTTTCCATATTTGAGTTATTTCCAAACATCAAAAGATTGATACTTTGTTTGATAGTGGCTCACAAGTAAATTTAATTTCTAAAGCAATTATAAAGAAGTTGGGATTACTGACTACACCTCATAAGAAACCATACTCATTAGGTAGGTTAAGTGATAAAACACAATTACAAGTGACTAGACAATGTAAACTTAAGTTTTCTTTTGGGTCATCATTTGTAGATGAGGTTGGGTTAGATATAGTTCCTCTGGATATATGTGGAATTGTTTTAGGAAGTCCTTACTTGTATGAAAGAAAAGCTATTTTCTATAGAGCTAAGAACAAGTATCTACTCGTTAAAGATGGAATCGAATACTTTATAAGGGCTCATAAGCTCAAGAATAACTACACTCTCATAAACTCAGGGTAGATGAAACGAACTGTAAATTCATGCAAACAATTTTTACTGATGGTTGTAAAGGAAAAGAAACTTGTTAAAACTAATGTATTTGAGGGTTGTGATGTTAAACAACAAGCTGATTTAGAAAAAGTTGTTTCAGAATATGATATATTGTTTCAAGAACCTAAAGGTCTGCCAGCCAAAAAGGAAATAGTGCATGATATTAATTTGCAGCAAGATGCTCCATGGCAGAACATTGGAATGTATAGGTTGTCCACTTTAGAGAATGCAGAAATCAAGAAGCAGGTGCAGAAGTTGCTCGAGAAGGGATTCATCAGACCTAGCACATCACCATGTGAGTCTCCAATCATTTTGGTGAAGAAAAAAGATGGCTCGTGGAGAATGTGCATTGATTACCGAGCACTGAATAAGATAACAATAAAAAATCGTTATCCCCTTCCTCGCATAGATGACCTATTAGATCAATTGAAAGAAGTTGTTTATTTTTCCAAGTTAGACTTGGATAGTGGATATCATCAGGTCAGAGTTGTAGAACAAGATGCATGGAAGACTTCTTTCAAAACAAAGCAAGGATTGTATGAGTGGCTGGTTATGCCTTTTGGCTTAACTAATGCTCTTGCTACTTTCATGAGAATAATGAATGATGTACTCAGACCTTTTCTTGATGATTTTATTATTGTATATCTGGATGACATTCTTATATTTAGCAAAACATGGGAAGAACATTTAAAGAATTTTAAGCAGACACTAGATGTTCTGAAAAGAGAAAAAGTTTATGTTAAACTCTCAAAATGTGAATTTGGAAAAACATCTTCGAATTATTTGGGGCATATCGTAGGGTGTGGTGAATTGAAGATAGATCCCTCTAAGGTGGCAGTCATTGTAAACTAGCCTAAACCCAAATCTACTACAGAAGTTAGAAGCTTCTTAGGAGCAGCACAATATTGGAGAAAGTTCATTTCTAACTTTTCCTTAATTGCAGCTCCCTTACATGCTTTAACAAGATTGAACAAGGTGTTTCAGTGGGGAGGAAAACAGCAGAAAGCCTTCGACACCTTGAAAGAAAAGATTAGTACAACACCAGTACTAGCACTACCTGATCTTCAAAGACCATTTGAGATCCAAACGGATGTCAGTGACTATGCCATGGGAGCGGTGTTGATACAGCACGGTAAACCCATATGTTATCATTCTAAGACATTTAATTATGTAGTAGTTAACTATCCCACATATGATAAAGAATTGTATGCATTAGTACAGAGTGTGAAAAAGTGGAAACATTACTTAATGGGAAATGAGACAATTATACATACTGATCATCAACCACTTCAATATCTACACTGCCAAACTAAGTTGCAGCAATCAAGACACTATAGATGGATGGGTTTTCTACAACAATTTCATTTAGTTATCAGATATAAAATGGGCATACATAATAAAGTTGCATACATGTTATCCAGATCAATTATAAATGCATCAACTATACTTAAGCATAACTCAGTATTACACGAGAGCTACATTGAACAATATGCTCAAGATATAGATTTCAAATATGTATATGCAACTTTAAGTCAAGGAAAATGAGTAGAAGAATTGGATTATCACATTAAAGACCAACTCTTGTATCATTGTGGAAAGCTATGCATTCCACAAACTAAAAGAGTAAAGATAATTCGGGAAGCACACATTTCTCTAATATCAGGTCACTTTGGTGTAAGTAAAACGGTTGCACAACTACAAAGATTTTGTTATTGGTCAAAAATGAATGAGATAGTTTCTAGATATGTAAGAAGGTGTACCATGTGTGCTAAAAGCAAGCCCAGCAATAGAAAACTAAGCTTGTACACTACACTGCCAGTTCCTTCTCATCCTTGGGAAAGTGTTTCCATGGACTTTGTTGGAGGATTGCCTAAATCTAGGAGAGGTCATGACTATTTATATGTTGTTGTGGTTAGTTTCAGCAAAATGTGTTTTTTGATACTTTGTAATAAACATGTTAAAGCTGAACAAATTATAAAGTTGTTCTTTCAGCATGTATGGGTTCATTTTGGATTACCCCCTTCCATTGTATCTGATCGAGACACCCGATTTGTTGGGAAGTTTTGGTCGAGTCTATCGGAGCTGATGGACACCAAACTGAAGAAAAGCATAGCCTTTCATCCACAGACAAATGGCCAGACAGAAGTAGTCAATAGGACAGTGATCTAGTTGCTCAGAGGCTATTGCAGCAAGCATCCCAAACTTTGGGATGAACATTTGTGTTATGTGCAGCATGCTTACAACTGGGAAAAACATTCTTCTACACAAAGATCTCCTTTTGAGACCTACTTTGGTTTCACACGAAGGTCTCCCTTAGATTTTGTCTTTGGTAAAGACATAGCAGTTGATGGACACAGTGATGTGGACAAGGCAACCAAATTCATTGAACAAATCCAAGAGATTCACTAGGCAGTACAGGAACAGTTGGAAAAGAGCCAAGCCAAATACAAGGCAAGGCATGACAAGCATCGGATGGAGCATAGTTTCCAAGTTGGTGATCAAGTCTAGCTGTATATCAGCAAAGACAGAATGCAAGGTGAAGGTAAAAAGATAAAGCCAATAAGGTATGGACCTTTCAAGATACTTGAGAAAATTGGTGAGAATGCTTTTCGCCTTGATTTACCAGCTTACATGAACATCTACTCAGTCGTTAATGCAGATAGCTTGAGACTGTTTGAACCCTCATTAATTGAAGATCCCGAAGACCAGAGTCAATTGCCTTCTATTGATGATCTGTTACCTGAATATCTCAATGAATTGCAGGAAGATACAATTCTGGGCAGGAAGGTGAGGATGACACACAGGGGAGATGTTGAGTACCTCAAGATTGGACTCAAGTGTTCAAAGCCAAGCAGCGCAAAATGGATAGAGATTGGACAAGTGAGATAGCTATACCCTCACTTAGTCAATGCTTGAAAACCAACTTTTGGTGGTCGAAAAGCTTTTTCAGTGGGAAGGTCGTGATCCGAATTGGATCCTAAACACTCTTATAGTTTCCTAAACTCTGTAAAACTCATACCAAAGTTTTAAAGTGCTATGGATGTTGAGCTTATCAAAAATAACCTCTGGACAATGGCAACTTGAGGTCAGCATGGAGCAATGAGGACCCTCGGTCAAGCGGGCAAACCATTGGCCCATGGTAACCGCGTGCTAGCACAAACTGGCAAAACAAGGAGTCAGATCCAAAAACAGAGGCAGTTTCTGATATGCGATTAGCACTAATCGCGTATCGCAGGGTGTCCCCCTTAGTGAAGGAAAGCTTTGAGCACTTGGTCCCAGGGAAAAGCATAGAACCACACGGAAATTGCCGATTCTGTTAGAAGGCAATCCCCACTCTAAAACCAACAGGATATCGGAAGGCCCTCAAGTGGTAAGCGGGTTTGACTGAGTCCCATGCGATTCCATACAACGGGTGACACGCGTCCAACGAATGAGAAAGAAAACCAATCTCATCGCATGGGTAAAGGGCATGCTACTTACCCACACGATATGGATGGAGACTGTAGGATCTGGAGGCCCCAAATCAATGGCGGAGAAGCAATCCAATGGATGACCAGATTCAATAGGGAAATAGGCTGAGGCGAATAAGATTTGAGATCTAGCATGACCAATGAGTTGGCAGAGGGAACAGTTTCGCGGGTGATATTGGAGAAATGGAAATAACGACCGTTCAAAGAGAACTTACACTTAGTTCACGAGGAAACAGGTGGCCACCTCTCTATGAAGCATTACAGTGATGATGACATAGAGCAGGGGAATTCTAGCGGACAGAGGTAGGAGATCCAGAGAGCCAGGAAGGAGAATCAAACAATCAGGGAGCATATTGGATATAAGCCTTGAACAGACAGAGAAAGCAGAGAGGAGAAGAAGTAGTAAAAGAGATCAAAGAGAGAGAGAAGCAAAAAAAATGCAGAGAACAGACAAGCCGAGCTTACTTGCAGAGCAAAGGCAGCATCGACAAACAGAGACAGAGAGAGTCCGAGAGTCTATGAACTCCAAAGAAGGCTTGAGAGGTTCAAGCAACTCCTCTGTGTATACCTGTCAGGTATTGAGTACCAAGTTGGACTCATACCACTGAGACCAGTTGAGGTCGAGATTTAGTAAGGGGACTCTGTGTACTCTAGAGACTTGGGGGATCCAAGTATAGCCCTACTGATCATTATCTGTTAAGTGACACTCAATTTGAGCTCACTGTTGTAAAACTCTGCTTTTTAAGACACAATAGAAAGGCCACCACTGAAGGCTGGACCAGGAGATGTAGCCTAGGAGGATTGGGTGAACTCCTTATTAAATTTGTTGTGTTTATG
Organism: Pinus taeda; assembly: GCA_000404065.3. Lineage (NCBI taxonomy): Eukaryota > Viridiplantae > Streptophyta > Pinopsida > Pinales > Pinaceae > Pinus > Pinus taeda. The sequence goes on along the minus strand of APFE031679740.1, from coordinate 127,469 downwards.
TGTTTGCTTACTGCGTTCTCTTACTTTTTCAGTGCCTGTGTATTTCACAATCTTATCGATCCGTTGCATAAAATAACATAGACATCCCCTAACACATAACTCTGTAATACCTTCATTAATTAACTAAGATCATTCATGAGTGATTTCAGATCAGGACACCGATAAATTAGGTGGAAATCCATTTAAGAGAAAAACCATTAAATGCTTGTTCTCTTCTTCTTCTTATATTCAAAATCTTCTTTATAATGCATTGACACCCACCAATGTACAAGCACCAACTTGTGATATGAAAGAACCCATTTGCTCCAGGCCCCTACGTAATGGATGTTACCACTTCGGCAACTATATGTAGGCCCCAACTTGTTGGAGGCCCCTACTTCCAAATAGTGTCTCAGACCACCACTTGAAGGAAGCCACCACTCCCTAAATTAGTAAGCCACCACTTGCCACTGAAGACCCCAACCTTCAAACCCTTGTGGACCTTGTCTCATATATTTTTAGACTGGGCCCACGAATCTCAGCTCAAACAACTATAGACCAAGTTTCATACATTTTCATACTAAGCCCACTAATAATTTTACTTAGTAGCGATACAAAAACATACCAAAACCTCTTACAACAACCTCCGCTCAACATATACATATCTCTGTCAAAACCTAGAAGCAACATCTGTCAGCCATTACAACAATACTCTGACCAATAATGGAAAACAAAATACATATCAAACAAATAATCTAACCACATAAGGCTCACACTCAACATATAGAATTCTTATGAAAACAAATCTTCTCTCTCACTTAGCTAATACGTATGAGTTCTTACAACAACTCACTCAACATAAGAATAGCTCTGTTAAAAATTATGTCAAACCCTAGTAGAGCATATATACATGTATCTACATCAACAAATCTCATCAAAGGTCAACATCATACAAAACACCCTCTATATATGAATGTCATTGGTAGCCACTCATTACCTAGCCATACAAATACTTGCACTAGCAATGACACTTTACATAAATGGCATAAAAATACAAGGCTCGTGGATAGCTATACATATTACATGGAATTATAAACTCTATCCATGAACAAAATGGTCTACCAACAAGAAATACTTACATGATAAACACTAGCAACTCATAGACATGGAAACCCTTCCAAAAACATTGTTGGAAATAACAAAAACACAAAAGCTACACCAATATTAAACATGCAAATTATCTACATAAATATAACACAATATTTCATGCAACCACAACCTTTGATATTTCAAACATTAGAAACAAAAATACAATGTTCTGGAAAATGTATGCTCAGTACATTAATCAAATCATTGACCCACAACATATTTGGTCCAACTTGCTCTTGCTCCAAACACACAACATCATTCTACCAAAAGCACTCTACTATAGGTATATTCAATTAGCTCTAATGTCACTATGTACTCGAACTATACTTTGCACATAGCATCATCATCTTGAGAGGAAACAAATGCAACATGATCATATCTACTCCATACACAAATAAAAATCTCACTATACAAGTATTATCTTAGCGAATACCATCAATATAAACATTAACACACAAGATACAAGATTAAATTTTAGGTGTGTTTGTTGGGTTCCAATCACTAACATTCTAACCGGAAACCAATACAAAGAAATACAATTTAAAATTGCTTTACTTAGCACCCAATTTGGACCAATAAAGCTCGACATGATTACATTCATTACCATACACAATGCACTCTTTATTACGTGGGAATGACGAAAACAAAACCATTATTTTTGGCCACATCAATCACATGGAATAGATCAAAATAGGAATGTTATGGACCAATTCAAATTGAATCCAAAACCATTGGTAAAAGCTCATGGTATTCATTTTACAACCTACAAGAAGCAGATGTTGGTTTTGGATGGCTAATATATGTTGCATTCGTGGGTATAAAACTGATAATATGGGCTTGCAAACTTGCATCCACCAAATGCATGGTCTAAATCAACATCTATAGTACAACTTGGGAAAAGTCAAAATTATTTCACCCATAACTACATATACCGGTCCAAACCTACTTCAAACTTCATGTCAAGCATTTGAATACCATAACCCATCAAAAACACCATGTACGCACACATCCACAGTTGTTGACCTTAATGCCAACGAAATATGACTTTATTGTCGAATTTTGACATTAATTACAACACCATGATGCCAAGAATATCCCCCTTTTTCATTGATGGAAACACTTAGCCACGATACCAACTAATCTTCTTTGACTGAATAACTAGTTTCATTCCCTAATGGTGGCCAATTTACTCTCCTCCTTTGAAATCAATGGAAAAGGGTGGTCTGTTAGGTCCCTAAAGTACTATTGTAGCCCCCATATTATTATTGTTGTGCCCCATAGAAGCCCACTATTGTTATTTCAAATCCCTTACATTATTATTTTTATGTAGGCCCTGATTTTATTGTGACCCTTTAGAATCCTATATATATCAAAGAGGTCTTGTCATTTGTATCATCCAAGATTTGTTCATTTATTTGATGCAAAAAGATGTTTCCCACTCGAAGAGGCTTATTTTCAAGTCATTGATCTACATTTTCTTCTATTTTCTGATCTAGTTACATAACATTTGGTATCAAAGGTTTGGATCCTAGGGTTTCACTACTTCAAACATGTAATCTTGGTATTTTTACTATAACCTTTTTTAGACACAACTTCAGAAGATGAACTTTCGACCATGTGGAGCCGAAGTCTTATTGAAGTTTGTGCAAAAATTTTAGATATTGGTTCGCTATTATTTCTAATATACGGTCTAAAGAAGTTAGGGTTTCTGCATGCTCCATAATCCAGTCTCAATCAGGTGACCTAGGGAAAATTGTTGTAAATTTCACTTCAAACATAAGATTTGAATTCTGTAAAATTTTCTAAAAGTGTATGAACTATAGCTTCTTGAGGAGGAATTTCAGAATTGAAGGTCAAAAGAATGACAAGTGGCAATCTCTACAAGTTCTCTATACTGAACAGTGCATAATCAGGTCATTGTGGGAGATTTTGGTATAACTTTAACTTGAAGAATGCAAATTCGGTCTAACTTGTGGGATTGGAAACAAGACACAAAAATTACATTTGAACAAATATTTAGACCATTGGAGGCTAAATTACAGAGCTACAACAGTTTCAAGATCGAGCTCCTAAAAGAAATAAAAAGTTGTGTAATTTTTCTAATTGATAACTTTTGTTTGAAAAAACAATTTGAACTAATTCAAAGGGAATATTGAAGCATAGATATCAATATTTTGTTCTAAATCTCCTTGAAAAAAATAAAATGCATACACCCAGTAAGCCAACATAAGCTCTTCTATAACACATGAAGAAGAGGAAGAAATGCAACATGATATATCAAAATTATGAGACCAAGTGCAACAAATATGGCCCTCATAGAAAGTAGCAAAAAATGAATTGGAAGCAATGATGAATTTTAAAATGGATGGTTTAGAAGCAAAAATAAAAAGGGACATGGAAGGCTTAAAGAATGGTTTAAAAGTAGAAATGAAAGACGACATAGATAGTTTAAAAGCAGAAATAAAAGGCAACATGGAAGGTTTGAAGGAAGGTTTAGTAAAGTTAATAGAAGAAAGACTTCCTGGTGGTGATAAGGTATTTCGTGAAACTTGTGAAGAGAAAAAATGGAATGTGAATCATGATTTTAGAGACTCCCTTACATACATAAAAATACCGACTGTACTTGCATATGGAACAAGGGATGTGCCCTCTTCCTCTTCCTTTATCTTTGGACATTGTTCTACAGATAAATTTACACCTATAGGAATAGGAAGATTCATTGGTTTACTATCCCACATATTAAACCTTTGCAATATTGTCTTGACAAACTTCCTATGGTTTAACCAGAGCTTCCTATTTTTCTAATCTCATTTAATTTTCATGCCCAAATTGAAGTTGTGGCACCAAGATCCTTTATGTCGAATTTAAGGGACAATTGGATCTTGACATCTTGGATAATCCCTCTATTATTTTTTATTAGTAGCATATCATCCACATACAATACCAAATAAATAACATGATTTCCAAGTAATTTATTGTAACCAAAGTGATCTAGTTTTCTCCTTGTGAACCAAGTCCTTGTATATATGTATCAAATTTTTGATAACACATCTTTGTTGATCACTTTAACCCCTACAAAGACTTCTTTAACATATACACCATTTTTTTCTTACCCATCAATGCAAAGCCTTATGGATACTTAATGTAGATCCCTTCTTCCAAATCACCATGTAGGAATGTTGTCTTCACATCCATCTATTCTACCTCAAAATCAAAAGAAACAAAAATAGATAAAAGTAATCTAACAGAATGTAACTTGGAAATAGGAGAAAAGATATCACCAAAATCAATTCCTAGCACCCGAGAATAACCTTTGGCTACTAACTAAGCTTTGTAATTCTCCACCTTTCCTTCTAAATTCATGTTCTTCTTAAACATCCATTTTCTACCAATGTGGTTTCTTCCAGTCAATAGCTCTACCAGATCTCAAGCCTTATTTTCATCCAAAGCTTCCATTTCTTCAACCATGGACTTCTTCCCTAGTTTTCCATTTTATAAATCCAATGCCTCCCTGGTAGTTCTAGAATCATAGTCAGTAATAGATAAAGCAAAATTTTAATAGAAATCAAATGTATTATACCTCTATGGCATCCTTCTTTCTTGAATTGATCTCCTCAAAACCCAAGTGTGTGGTTCTTCTTCTTCTTATTCCTATTTTACTATGGAGACAGAATGTTCCTTCTTCAAATCAAACACTATCTCCTTTGGTTCCTTTTCCCTTGGTATGACTTCCTATTTCATGGCATCCTTCACTTCCCTAAATACCAGATCACGACTATACAAAACCTTCCTTGTTTATGGGTTCCTGATCTTGTAACCTTTTAAACCATCTTTATTCCCAATAAAGATGCACATTTCAGATTTACTATCCAAATTGGTTATTTTCTCCTCTGGAACATGTCTATATGCATCAAATCCAAATACCCTTAGATGTGAGAAAGGGTTTCTTACCAATCCTTACCTCATATGGAGTCTTATAACACAGTTACCAACCAAAAAGGAACTCGACTGAGTTCTCACCTTTTTGGAGGTAGCAAAAAATAATATGATTTTCAAAAGTGTTGACCTAGAATACACCTTTTCTTTGAAGCATATTTTTGATACTTTAAATTTTCTTATGTATTAAGTATGCACATTTTCTTTAATGTTGGTGATTTTCAAGCCAATTTTGAGAAGCGTTGATTCAACTTCAACCCATTTTTTAGGGAGGCTTATTTTTTAAACATTAATTTTTCTGATATATTACGTATGGATAAAAAATATGTTGTTGATTTTCATGCAAGTTTTGAAAAGCATCAACCTTGTTTTTTGGGGACATATTTTTGACACTTTAAATTTTTTATGTCACTTTTTTTTTAAACGTTTGTTATTTAAGCATTTTTCAAGTTGTTTTTTTCTTCTTTCTTCTTCTTTAAGGGCTTTTCAAGTTTGTATTTTTTATTTCTCCTTATAATTTATTTTTTAATGAACTTTTTTATTCTTTTACAAAGTTTTTAAAAAATAATAAAAATAATATTTTGAAGTTAGGATCTTTTTATATTTATGTATCATTAATTAATGCTTCAATACACATAAAATAATTGTCACTAAAAAGATAATAATTTTAAATATTTGACAAAAATTATGCATTTTGCATATAGATATAATTAAAAAGATATATGTTTTGAGACATTTTCGCTAAAAATAACATACCAAATAAATTATTTTTATGGGGAAAAATTGCAAAAAAAAGTTAGAAATTAACAATTTTAATGATATTTTTATTAATTTTATGTATAGAGATCATAACATCTAAATATTTTTCAAAGATAATGATTTACATAGAATTTTAAATAAAAATAACAAAGTGAAAAAATATATTAAAAAAATAAATAAATAGCTTTGAAATAATATCAAAGTAACAAACTAAAACAAAATGTTTAATTTTTTTTTTTTTTTTTTTCGGTAAAAATAAATCAATAAAAACAAATCTATTAAAAAAATATTGGAATAAGAAAATTAAAAAACTAAAAAAAAAATATAAATAAATACAAAATGTTTATTTATATTATATATATATATATATATATATATATTATATAAATAATTATATTAACATTTTGTATTTATTATATATTATTTTTTTAGTTTTTAATTTTTCTTATTCTCTTTTTATATTATATATACTATATATATATATATATTAAAAAATAATAATTAATTACAAAATTAGATAATATAAAAAACTTCAAAAAATATATATTCAAAAAAACATTAAATACAATTTTAAATACAATATAATTAAAAAACAACCAATACAATTTTAAGTACTATAAAAAAATTAATATTTCTCTTGGCGATTCAGCTAGGGTGGCAAGTTGATTTCGGAACTATTTGATTTAGGTATTTATTTTTAAGGTTTAATTTAGTTATGATATTTGATCTCAAAAATATGTTGAAAATATAAGGTTTGTTATAGTCATGATATTTGTTTTTAATTCCATGGTTGAAAAATGTTGAAATTTTAAAGATTTTTGGAGTCGTAAAATTTTATCATTAACGTCATGGTTGAAAATTGTTGGATTTTTTAGCTTTTATGGAGTCGTGATATTTTATATTCAACGTATTGTTGAAAATTAATGGAATTTTAAATATTTGTGAAGTCATGGTATTTTATTTTTAATATCGTTGCTGAAAAATATTGGAATTTTAGCCAAAAAATTTATTTTTTTCTTTTAAATTTTTTGCAGGAAATTTTTAGGTGGCGAGTTTGTAGATTAGATCCGTAGTTTTGGTGCAAAATATACAAAATCTAATTGCAGATCTGGATGGTTCATGAAAAAATACCCAATTTCAAAAAAAAAAAATCGGCCGAATCGGAGTCCGGATGAAGGAGATATCGCTGATCTAAAAAATCAGTGGTGTTGCAGACATTTTTTCGGGATGGCGAGTTTGCGGCAAAGATTTGTACATTCTGGTGCAAAATCTGCAAAATCTAATTGCAGATCTGGATTGTTTGTGAAAAAATACCCAAGTTCAAGAAAAAAAAATCAGTCGAATCGGAGTCCAGATGAGGGAGATATCACTGATTTAAAATCAGCACTTTTTTCAAAAAAAAATTGTGACGGTGGGACAGTTGCGGCGCAGATCTGAAATTCCAGTGCCTAGATCGGGATTTCAACCACACGGGAAGATGCATAATGGTTGTTCTATTTCTGAAAACAGGTCATAATAGGGATTATGAGCAATATTGATGGAATGGTGGCCATTTCAAATTTTTGCCAAGTAAGTGAGTTTTTCCCAAACCCTCTTCATGGAGATGCCATATTTTACAGGAAAAGATGGTAGCCCTACTATTGAAGAATTCATACAGAGACAAAAGTTTAAATATGGGAAATTTTGGAGGGCTATGGTAATGCTTAATTTCTAAGATGAGCTGTCCAAATGGTTGCACTCATTTGACAACAAGCAGGGGACCAAACTATCAGATGAAGAATTTGAATGAATCCTTTTAGACAAATGGTCTCATGCTAGAAAATAGAAGAAGAAGACATGTAAGGGGTTATTTTCTACTGGTATATCATTATTGCAGGTTCATGGATTCATTCAGAAGGAGAAGAGCGTTGTGTCTATAGATCCTAGTTGTCAGCATAATTTTATCAATGTTAATTTGGCAAAAATATTGCAAGTTCTAACAAAAGATATTGAAAACACACAGGTTGATGATGAGGATGGTCAAGTTTATAAGGATTTGAAGATTTCTATGGATAAGTATGTGTTGCATGGTGATTTTTATACTTCACATCTGGATAACATGGATGTGGTTTTGGGATATCCTTGGATGGAATCCGTGGGTACTATCAATATTAATGTGCGGAAGAAATTCCTCAAGCTCTGGTATAAAAAGAAGAAAATTACATTGTAGGATATTTCCATTAAGACCCAAGTAGAGACTATAGAGGTAGAAGCACAAAGCTCTAATGACACTTACACATCAGATGATGAACCTTTGATGGTCGACAATCAAACACAAACATAGGTTGAAGCAGAAAACGTTACAGGTACTGATACATCAGATGAGGACTCAGTGGTTGAAGTAATATTGGAAGATAAGAAACCACAACAGGCACCACAACATGTACCAGATAACAATCAGGATCCATTAGGTGGTAAATTAAAGAAAGATACATTGTTGGTTAAAAATTCAGCATATCACCACCCACATCACCCAGTAAGAAAACAACCAACAAGATGGAAACAAGTTAGCTACAAGGACAATAGCCCCAGCATGGCATATAGAGAGGGGCGACGATCCACCTACTACACATCAACACAGAAGAGCTACAAGGATCAACTTCCATCTCAAGCGAGCGAGGCGCCAGCTAGATCGAGAGTTCACCTTTCTCTTGGATGGCTAGATGCACGTACATGGTACCAGTGGACTCCTCTTTTGAGTATATCTTATTATTTTTGTCCTTCCCATGTTTCGGGGATGAAACATGTTAAGGGGGTGGAATGTAGTATACCTAGGGGGGATAATATGGGGTACAAATGGAGGTACCCAAGGGAATAATGTAATAATGGGATGGGCCATAGTAATAAATAAGGTGGTTAACCCGTATCATGTAAGGGGCCACAAGTAATTAGCAATAATGTAATGAGCCCATGGTATTAAATAGATGGTATTGAGGGAACCATGGTAATGACCCATGGTATTGTATGTATGAGGCCTATATAGAGGCTAGAGACTCCCCATTGAGAGAGGTAAAGGAATATTGTATGAATAGGCATATGGCTTGTGGAGTGTTCTCCTTCCTTAAGGAGTGAATGTACGGTGTTGCCCTACCTTAAGGGTTTGATCAATAAAGTGAAGCATTTCTATTATATTCAGATGTTTTTATTTCTTGGGTTTATTTATATTATCATATATTTCTGAGGTCAAATCCAAACTCCCCTCATTGACACCAGTGATCCTTGAACCATCTTGTGGGTATCTTTCTCGAACATTGTCTTTACACCTACATCATCCATATTTCTTATAGAAATTAGATTTTTGGCCAATAAAATAATGTGCAGAACATGAATAAATGTTCCAACACTTTCACCTATCATCTTTAGCTTGAATTTTCCTTATCCTATGATTTTGGTATTCCTGTAATCACCTAGGAAGACATCACCACTATCATACTTCGCGTATTCGCAAAGCCACTCCCTATAGGGAGTCATGTGAAAGGATGTACCTGAGTCAGTCAAGCATGCCTCATGATTTACATGTATATTTGAGGAAGAAGCCAAAAACGCATCCCCACCTTCATCTGAGGTGATTTTTGCCTTTCCCAAAGGAGCATCACTAGATCCCTTTCATTGAATCTAAGGAGTTTTAGATCTACAATCATTTTTATAGTGCCATTCTTTTTTTCATTTCTAGCATATATTTACAAATTTTCCTGGAGATTTAAATCTTCATCTAGATTTAAATCTCCCATTTGAGGACTTGTGTCTATTTCTATTATGGGATTGTCCTCTTATAGAGAGAAAAAAAAAAACATCTCCATTATGGATCTCCATATTTTTCCGTCTCATCTCCTCTAACAAAAAGGTTGAGACTATTTCATTACATTTCAAGGTTCTTATATTACTATCCATGGCAACAACCAGATTATCCCCTGAGTCTAGTAGAGAGAACAACAAACTAATGCACTTATCTTTGTCTCAAATTTTAATATCAATAGATGATAACATACTTACCATAGTATTGAAGGTGTACATATGCTCCGTCATTGAGTCTCCATCCCTCATCCTCAGGTTATATAGCTATTTTTGTAGGAACAGTGTGTTCACCAAGTAATTGCATTAATACAGAGCCCCTATCTTGTCCCACAAAGATTTCTTTGTAGATTCTCTTGAAACATTCAGTTATATTGAATCTAAGACACATTGTATTGTGATCTTTGCCTTTAGATCCAACTTGTTCTAGTATTTTGTAGACATTTTCATTGATTTAGTACCTAGATCCACCATGATCCATTGATCTTTATCCATTAATAGATCCTCCATCTTGACCTTCCACAAGTAAAAAATATTTCCATTCAATTTCTCAATCTCTATCATGCCACTATTCGCCATCTCTTTCATCGACAAAATCGATCCTATGAACCTCCCACTATAACAGTGTCTACCAAAAATCTAAGAAAAACCCCTCAACTACAAAGGTGTTCCCTTGGGGCAAAAAATATCTAATTCAAATGAAGGTTTTAACCTTGTACAAAAATTACCTACAAATGGATTCTTAAAGAACAAAAAAATCTATAATGATAGAAAGTAATATATATACAAAGATTTTTCTCCTTGAACCCAAAACTAGGGAAACTAGATTAATTTTTCATTATATTTCTTTCAATGTTACAACACATTATATACATGTCTAAGCATTCATAAGCCCCCAATTCATTAACCTTGGATTGGAACATCACCATAGTTCCCTTGATTGGATCTACAAAATAGCATGGAAAAAACATCATGCCCAAAGCATGCACAAAAAACCATGGATGGGTCTACCCACCATCCTTGGGCCTGCCCCCCACCAAATTGGATTATTGAACCCCTTGCCCATTCCACAATGGAAATGGTAAATTATCTCTTTTAGTTTTATTATGGGGCTTCCTAGAACTAGAAGACAACATGATTCAATTATGGTTGTAGTGGATAAATTAACTAAAATCCACTCACATTATACCAATTAAGTTAAGACATAAAGCTGTTCATATAGTTGAAATTTTCATGAAATAAATTTTTAGATTACATGGTAATGGTGTTTTTTCATATTGTGAATATCACTGAGTGTACACAGTCAATTATATTTTCAACTAGGGCTAGTAAGCTTGTGAGATTCCCAATGAAATATGCATGGATGACAATGTTTCTCACGTATTATGATGATATAAGTTAAATGTATGGGAGTGGAGGTCTCATCAAAAGTTTCTACGTATCAACTTAATCCAGTTGAGTGGCCCTTCAGATACCTAAAATATTAATAGGTAAGCTCATTATTGTTTGAAAGTTATCAAGGTAGTATTTATTTTTGATTCTTTTAATTGTATAGAAATTAATTGTTTATAACCCTTTTATAATGAGATTATCACCGATCCCTCTTTAAACTAATTAAAAGGAAACCCTTCCAAAGAAGCTTTGTATAACTTTAAAAAAATAAAATGACATTAAACTTGAAACTATTCTAACACACAGCATAAATCAAGAAGTCGAAAGCAATAATCGTATTATCATATAACAAGAATCAATATTATTCAACTTCCTAACATAAACAAACCATGCAATTCAAATACAAATAAAACAAAATAACTATGGCACTAGACTATGCCCTAAGTGGGACCAACTCAAGGCTTGGTATGTTCCTGTAAAATTCTAACTATTTAGCACGTGAATCTATCTAAGTACAAGCCTTGAAACGTATACTAGTGCATAAAGCAACGATTGTAACTCCCATTGATCACTCCAACAACACTTTGATAATTTATAAGCACAAAAAGCAGAAATGACAACATCGTTGTGCACTATAAGCACCCAATATTTATATAAGAGTTTAGAAAATCTTAATTTAGAAAAACCAGAGGTTTAGTTTTCTTAATTGAACCAATTAGAAAATGACAATAGATTTTTGTTCCAACCAGACATTAAAGTTAGACATGGCTCAACCACTTTGCTATTCTAGTTTTCTAATGGATATAATAATTAAGAGTCTCACAGTCCTCTAGAACCAAACTTTTCTAGACTCGACCGGAGAGTCCCTGCAATCCTATGAGCTTCCAGGAATCAACACCTTCATTGTTACTGCATTCAATATTAACAATAGGAATCAACACCTTCATTGTCATAGCAACCCAAAGCTTTCACTGCTAATAGGAATCTCAGAGATACTTCAAGCAACAAAATTTTAGAAAAAGTATCAATCCTGCACAAAGAGTGTTCACATGTTTAAATGTTTGAGCCAAAAACTCATGATCTTAACTGATCAAAAGGCATCCTCATCCATACTATATCGTTCCCATGTCTTCTGGTAAAACAGGTTGCATTCAACAATCATATAACTTTATTCACGGTCATATCCACCTTGCATATAACGATGCTTACAAAAAAACTGACCTAGCATGTTATTTTGATTGTAAATGAATTCTTCCGACATGTGATTATGTTCATAAATGACCTGTGTACTTGGCCAAAAAGGAAGAGTGCAAAAATATCACAAATATTACCTTGTCGGTGTATAACCAAATGTTGTCCTATAATTAAATGCTTAAAATGCAATCAATGACCTGAACCTTTCTTATTAGAAAAACACACTTTATATATATCTATATATATAGATATATCTTGTTCAACTAATCACACCTCGTGCACTTATTTCTATGAGCATTTTAGTTATTTAATTATAAACAAAAGAGACAGGGTATTGTAAAATAAACATGAAGATATACCTGTAATGAAAGTGTAGGAATTGGACAAGGTTAGGTGTGAAAGGTGATGAGGTTTATATGAAATAGTGAATGTTTTAGGATAAAAAATGTTGTCATAGGAGGAACCCATTACCTACCCCCAACCTATCTCGTTGCATGTCCTCATGCAACTTTTTTTCTGAATTAGGCGTACCAAAATGTCACTTGAGTTGTAAGTTGGGTGGCCAAATTCTGCAGTGTTGTAGTACCCCAAATTCTTATCCATTATTGTCCAATTAGACATCTGATCTTCTTCATCCTAGTGAATCAAAGATCCATAGAAACAATTTGGGCATCATAGGAGAGGAAAGTGAAACCTGAGCCCCACCCATCTAAATTCATGTTTAAGTACTGAGTATGTATAAAATGAAGCTAGATTTAGTTCTAAACTAAAATATGGATAGCCCATGGGATGCTTCTCATGAATAAATACAGGTAAACCCTCCCAAATATCTTGGGCCACCATAAGGGATTACATAGATTAAGTTATTTCCATTTCATGATATTAAATGAATGCACATCATTGATTATGTCTAGTAGTAGTGGAATCTCCAAGGTCCTCCTATAGTCTTGTCAAGCCAACCCGAGTAGAGAATATTGCTCTCTCATCATCAAATGTTCTTCCATATCTATCTTTCCATAAAAGCTTAAGGCCCATTTCTTTTTAATCAGATTAGCCATATAATACATAAACACCCTAAGCTAGACATCCCTAAAAAAAGGGTTGGGGTTCCAATGATAATTATTAGGTAACACAAAATTGAACAAATAATGGTCACGCAACAAATTCTAGTCTGCTACATCATAGTTGTGATAGGCCTCTGTGAAGGTTTTAGGTTGGTTTATTTCATAGGGTTGATCATCCTAGATATTCCTAACTCTAAAGGATACCCAAAGATCATACAAGAAGATATGATAGACTCTAGAGGGAACTCTGCAAGAGGATATCTCTACCCATATGTCAAAATATTTTTCTTTTAGATTTTTCTCCTTTTGGTATAGATATTTCCATTTCATAATCCATCCTTTTAGCTTTTCTTGATTCAGATACACTAAAAACCATCGTTGCTTAATTTTTTCCATTATCTACCTGTGACTCTCCTTATTGATAATTCCCAAATCAAACAGGTCATCCTTAGTTTTACATTGGGGCATGTGAGGTTTGAATTGAAGAAACGCATGTGTTTATTATAATGTCATCTAAGATAGCATTCATGACATGTTGAGCTTCTTTGGAACATCCCTCTACTAAGGTCTCAACTTTGTTCTCAAGTTTTTCCTCTTGTTCTATGGCTTGTAACAAGGCCCCCAGATTACTAAATTTAGGCCTTTGTTTCATTAATTTAGCTTTGATTTTTTTGTTTTCTAAAATCAACTTCATGTTTTGTCTAAGCAATACTTCATAATTAGGGCTACAAAATAAGAAGGGTTTTGGATTAGTTTCTTTACCTTTTCTTTTCTTTCATTTATCATACATGTCACTGCTTACTCCCATTTCAAAGACTGACACTATCTCTTCCATGACTTCTTCCTCGAGGTCTATCGCTTCAATACTATCATTAACATCATAGGGTTCCTTGATAGCCACCTTGGAGCATGCATTCATAGATGTTATGGTTTCATTCTCTAACCTGAAGGCCTCAGAACCAGAGACCGTACCCTTTCTTTGTTTAGTTTGGAGAGAAAAACAAGCCAGACACCACCATTTAGTAGTTAAAGGAATCCCAAAATTCGATGGCCCCTTCTGAATCAGAACCCTGGCCTCAGGTTTCTTTTTGATACTTTGAAGAAAGACCTCCAACATGATTTCTAATATGTGAAGATTTGTGATAATCAACATTTTAATTAAACATTGGGGGTGCATACTGCGTTCAGGATCTTTTCTGTTACGAACTAGGGTGACCATATTCACTAATATTTTCAATAGAAAATAAGGCATGTTAAGTGGCTTGTGTCCAACAAATTACATTAAGATCCAAATATGGTAATGGTAAACCAAGCAAAAGCTTCCTTCACACGTAATTAACTTCTTAATGATGTAAACCACATCCTGCTAGAGTGGAAGTAGAGCTTCCAAACATATTCTTTTCCTCAAATATAGAAGAGGATATGGTTCTTGTTGAAATGGGATCAACAATATCCATCGATTTTAAAACTCTTTGACCAAATTTCTCTTTCTTGGGACAATCTAGTTACTTTTGTGATCATTGTTCACTCATTGTAATAGTGAATTTCCTCACCATAGCCTTTATTTCCTCAAACATTTTTGTTAATTCTAGTGTAATGGTGATGTCATGCCCTTGGAAGTGACCCAATAATTCAGCCCATCATGCTTTTGTAAATATTCTCCATGATTATGGTGTAATTTGGATGTCGTTGACATTGACAAGCTCCTCTTAGGTCACAAAATCTCCCATACTTTTTTTCCTTTATAACTGACAAAAATCCTCATATTACTATCTATTACCACCTTTTATTACCATTTTCTATCCCATAAAGAAAACTTGATGGAGAAGTATGCAAAATCCTTTCAAATCTTTCAGGATATGGAAAGGTAGTTTACTTGCTATGAAATGATGTAAATTAATTGGCATACTATTTCACATAATGAAAGTTGCCACCTTGATTGGTGATGAGTGACATTAGTTGAGTTGGATAATGACGGGTCACCTATATAGCTGGATTATTTCAAATCCCCCTACGTGATGTGTATTGGCCGGTTGAATGACTTATAGGATATGGGTAACATACATACATACATATATATATATATATATATATATATATATATAATAATATATTATATATATTATATATTATATATATATATATATGATTGAAAATATATAAGTTATTGAAGAATAAATTTATAATAACATATATATAGCAAGAAAGGGTAAGTATCAGGAAAAGTTAAGGGTCTTTGAATGTATAGAGTAGACAAAGGGGTTTAGAGGATTTTTTATATTTTTTTGTAGGTATATAATATAAGGGATGATCGAGGATGAACTAATGTGAAGAAGGGGTTTAGTCACATGTTTAGACCTTGGAAAAAAATTAAGCCCACATATTTTAAAGTAAATTTTGTAATAAAGGAATTGGGTTAGAATAGTGAGAGCTTTAAGCAAGTCTTAGGTAAATATGGATTAGGGGTTTATGATAGATAAAATACGCTCAAGGATTTGTAGTAAATGTTCAGGTATACACACTATCTTTGATAATAACCTTGGAATATTTGCAAGAAATAAAAATAAAAAGATTCGAAAAGAGAACATTTGGTGGTCTGTGAAATCACAATAAAAATGTGGTTGCAAGAAATTTTTATGCACATGCTCTCGAATATAATCTTACAGCTTGCCCTACAAAGAAAAAAAAATGTATCGTTAGGTTCCCTTTCAAAGGAACAGATCGTGATGGCCAAATGATGTATATATATTATTAATATATTTATATATATATATATATATATATAATATATATATTTATATATATATTTGTCTTTTTCTTCTTTTTGTTTTCTTTCCCTTTTGTTTTTTTTTTTTTGGCATATTTTGCTAGTCATTTTCTTGGTTTTCCAATGGAATTCTATCCTACTATTCTTGACAAGGTTTCCACAATAATAAGAATTTCTTTACTTAGTGACTTGGCTAGAAACTAGTTTTCCAATGTCACAAGGTGTTGTGGGTGTCCAATATTAGGTTTTTACAGCTACATATTTTATTATTATTGTTATTTTTCTTCAAATAATGATAGGACTAAAAATTCACAGAGTTATAAGAGAGGGTGGACTAGACAACATCTCTATGACTTCTCAATTAAACTGCTTTTTTAATTCCTCAATAAATTATGACTTCAACTTAGGCTTTTGATGTAGTTTCAATCGATTCCCATTGGCCATTAATGGTTTATGAGCATCATCAATAGTGTGAAGGCTTACAGATTGATTCTCAAATATAGTTTCAATCTCATATGGCCCCAACCATTGAGTATAAATTTTCCCTTTGAAATATTTATGTCTTGAATTGAATAACAGGGCCTAGGCTCCTTTGAATTGCTTCTTCTTGATGAACTTATCATGCCACTTTGCCTATTGTTGAATAATAGCCATTTGTTGTGAATGACATCTTGGCATAACTCATCATGTTCATTCAGTTGGTTTAATCGATGTTGTTGAGCTTCAGAAAGATCCATACCAACTTGAAGGGTCATCCTTAATGTCTTAATTTCTAATTCAATGGGAAGGACAACCTGCTTACCATATACCAATTCATATGGTCTGAATCCAATCACATTCTTACAAGTCAACCTGTATGCCCATAAAACCTTTGGAAGTTTTTATGCCCAATCTTTAAGATGATGTGTACTATTTTTATCATAATATATTCTAAAATTTTATTGGTAACTTCCAACTGTCCATTTGTCTAGGGAGGTATGGAGTAGAAATTTTATGCTTGAGTTTAACTTCTTAGTAATAGATTGGACCGATATAGAAGTGAATTTTGTCCCTTTGTTGGCGACAATCTCTCGTGGTACTACAAATCAAACAAAAATTTCCTTATATAAGAAACCATCCAATGTTGGATATGTCACCTTTGGAAAAGCTTTAACCTCAAACCACTTGGTCACATAGTCAATGCATACCAAGATGTATGGTCTTGATGGTGGGTTGATGGGCCCCATGAAATCAAGAGCCCATTTCTCAAAATGCTCAACCATGACCTAGGGATGCAATGGCATTTCATCAATTTGTGTTAGCTTTCCTATTCTCTAACATTTGTCACAAATACGAACATATTTCTTAGCATCCCTGAAAATTATTGGACAATAATACCCTTGCCATAAAAAATTTGTTTGCGGTCTTCTTATTTGCAAAGTGGCCCCCACAATTCTCATCGTGACATGCCTTCAAGATGTCATAAATTTAATCTCCCCAAACATGTTGTCAAATTATATGATCTGGACTGGTTTAGAACAAGTACCCCTGAACCCTATAGTACATAGCACTACTTCTTACAACCTTTTGTCCTTCTCTCGATGATAAGTGTTGTGGGAGTTTAATAGTAGCCAAGTAACTAGCAATATCTACAAACCATGACATATTAGTAGACAGGGAATATAAATGTTCATAAGGGTAAACATCTTCTATATGACTAGATTTAGTAGTACGATGGAGTCGTTATAATAAGTTAGCAACAACATTATCTTATTAGAGTTTATCAACAATACTAATATCAAATTAAAGAGGAGAAGAAGCTATTTGATCACTCTATGATTTATTCATAAGGCATCATATGGTGGAATGATCGATATGTATGAAAATACGATACTCCGTAATATATTAATGAAACTTGTTTATGTCATGGACTACTCTAAGAAATTCCTTCTCAGTGACAGTATAAATCAATTCAATTAGGGTTAAAGTTTTATTGATGCAATATATAGTGTAAGGTTTGTGTTCCTATTTTTGACGTAGTATGGCCCCAATGGATGTGTTTGAAGCGTTAGTATGAATATGGAAGGGCAAGGGCCAGTTAGGGCCTCACAAAATAGGGGAAAAATATAGTTTTTATTTGAGAACATAAAATGCAGATTGACATTAATCATCCCAATGAAATTTTACAGTTTTTGTTAAAAGGAGAAATAGTAGAGAGGCCACCTTGGTGAAATTTTCTATAGAGCTAATGTAATATCCTACATAGCATAAACAAATTGAACATCCTCCCTTGAGTTTAGGGCTAATAGTTTTAAGATTACCTCTATTTTAGTGCACTCCACCCAAATTCATTCAAGAGAGATATAATGTCCTAAAACAATCCCTTCTATAAGGAAAAATTGACATTTATTGTTACTAAGAGAAAGGTTGGTTTCCTGAGATGGGATTAGTACCTTTTCAAGACTCTTCAAAGATTCTTCAAATGTTTCCCCATATATAGTAAATTAATCCATTTAAATCTCTACACAATCTTTGGTCATGTCATAAAAGATCCCAAGAACAACGAGTTGAAAAGTTGACAGAGCATTGCATAGTCAAAATGGGAGTAATCGGTAAGCATAAGTTCACCACGAGTAGGTAAAAGTGGTTTTATCCTAGTCTTTAGTAGCTATTTGAATTTGATTGTAGCCACTGAATCCATCAAGAAATGAGAAGAATTTATTTATTTCCAAGGTATCCAAAACTTAATCAATGAAGGGGAGAGGAAAATAATATTTCAAGGTAGCCTTGTTTAGCTCTCGATATTCAACACATACTTTCCACTTTCATTATTATTGGGGACAATAACTAAGGGAGAAACCCATTTTCTATCAGAAATATGATAAATTAGTTGTGCATTAAGAAATTCTATCATTCTTCTTTAGCTATATCTCTAATAGTTGGATTCATCCTCTGTTGGGGTTGCCTGGTTTTTTAGGAGTCCTTTTTCATATAAATTTGATGAGTACACAAGTTATGAGAAATTACTTTTATATCAGTGTAATCCCATGAAAAAACATTATTATTCCTCTTAAGCATTTCCATTATCAACTTTTTTTTAGGGTTCTAGTCGAGAATCGATATTTAGAGTCTTCCCAGGATGAATTTGATAACTTTAATTTCATTTTCCAGGGTATCAGATGAGGCCATTGATTTTAATTTCTACGTGAGTTTGATGGGTGAATATGTTTCCTAGGATTCTCTTCTTAAAACCATATCAAGTGATGAGTTATAGTTCATATGGGGGTGTGTTAAAAAGGTGTAAATCACATCATCTTAAATGTGTTCTTTAAATATTGGAGCTAGGTCAAGAGTTAGAAGAGGTTGAGATGATTCTTCATCACTATCTTCAAACCAAAGAGGATCTTCGGAATTTGGAAAAGGTCTAGCAAGAGGATAGAGAGTGAGTCTCTTACTATGGTAAATAGTCATGTCCCCATACTTACAACTAATATAAGAATCTACTATGGCTAACCAGGGCCTTCTAAGGATTAAAGGGTAACACCCCAAATTGGCTTTTGGTTGGAGGATCATAAAATAAGCTAGGTATTCCCATGACCCTATGGAGGCAATAATGTCTTCTATTACTCCTTTTGGCTTTATAGTAGATCTATCAACCATTTGAATAATAGTTGGAGTAGATCGAAGACCAAACAACTTAACTTTCTCCATATTTTCCTTGGTCATAGCATTTAAGGTTTCCCTTAAGTCTATTAGAGTGTTAGCCATAGGGGTGTTATTAATATTTATAGTAAAAATGGGGGTTCGAGGATCCCTGTCCTTTGCTATAAAAAATTTACCTAGCATCAAGTCTATCAGTTTCCCAATTACTTGTACTATTTTAGGATCTTTCTTCTTCCTTCCTAGATTCCTTAGGAAAAGCTACTGGACTACCTTTGCATAGATGGGAACATCCTTAATAGCTTGAAATAATGGAGTTTTTACACAAACATTCTTTAGTTCCCCTCGAAAATCAAATTCAAGTTGTGTGAGAGGCTTCTTAGGGAATAATATTTCCAGATAAGGTATGGGATCAATTCATTTTTCAGAATAATGTTGTTGAATTTTTTAAGAAAGCGATATTGGCTCTGGTGGGTTTTCCTCCTCATCTTATTCTTGAATTATTAGGGAGGTTTGATTTTGAATTACCTTTCTAGATCATAGTTGAATATTTTTACAGCACATGGATAAGAGAGGATAGGTAGGGAAAGGATTGATTTCAGCATCATAGGTAGGTTGGACTACCTTATTATTATTCAGATTGGGAACAAAATGGGTAGGAAATTGAGGCTCCTATTGAGTTTGAGTAGGCTAATTAGAAGGTAGTTGGATTTGTTACATGTGTGGTTGAGGTGGCAACATATTCCCAAAGGAGAAGGGTCCTCTACAACCTGAGGTGCAAGTTTGACCTTGAACTTGAGGAGGATATTGTGGCCAAGGCATTAGATGGTACCATCCAAAGTGGGGAGTGAAACTCTAGGAAGGATCAAGAGTTGTGGGACCAAATGTTCAAGGAGGCCATTTATTTTTCTGGGTCACAAAACTAATCTATTTAATTCCCCCATTAGTTTCTTGAAACATGCCTTTGAGTACAGGCAAATAAGAACATTACTGAGTGGAATGTGGTTGTTCACAAATGTTTCATATTTCTACATTATTCAAAGGACATTCCCTAAGTGGATGTTTCTTCTGACATTTGAAACAAAATATGGTCAAGGCTATTTCAACTTCCTCTTTATTTATTTTGGTATGTAAGCTGTCTAGTTGTGAACTAAGTGAGCTAAAAATATCAATTTTGAGATTATCTAATGAGTTCCTCAGTTCAATAGTAGTCACTCCTACCATGCCTATCCTACAAATTCATGATATTATATCTCGAGAGTTCTTCCCATATTTTTCGCTTCCTCTTCAATACCACTTACATATGTTACAAATATCTTCATAAGATAATTGAGAAACATCTATTGCCCCCATTAAGTTTAAGATTTCTAAATAGTCTTCCCATATTCCTTTGAGGAGAAGAATATGTAGGGTTTCTGGGTCTAGGGTATTATGATTTGTTGTTTGCAGGGTATATTGAAACATTTCTACATAGTCTTCTAAACTCTCATCATCAGACTGAGACATTTTAAGTATTTCCCCTTCGATGTCCCTAACCTTAAAATGGTCATGGTATCTATTTAAAAAATTATTCTTTGTATCATCCCAAGAATGTATGTAATTTCCCCCTAATACCATAAACCAATGAAGAGCTCCATCGTTTAATGTTGCAAGAAATAGTTTTAACTTTTGAGCACTCATAAAGTAATCACAACTTTGACATAGAATGTCAAACTCAAACAAGAAAGTGCCAGAGTCTTGCATGGATAGGGCATGAAATTTTGGAAGGGCAGAGAGAGGAATATTTTTCATTTGAACTATTGCATTGGGATCTTAGAAAGGAAATCCAAAATTGATAGGGCCTTGTTGCCTTAGTCGATTTACTTCTTCATCTCCCATCTTTTCCTCTCTTGAAGTTTCAGGGGATTGAATTTTATTAGATCCAAAATATCTTTCTAGCTCTTTGTTCACTATGATTCCCTCCCATATTTTTACTTCACCTTGTGGTGGTTTCCCTACTACACTATTTTGAAACAAACTAACCTTCAAAGGATTTCTCTTTTCACTCACTAAACCATTAATGTGAGTGGTTCCTATCGCACCACATGTGCGATTTCTGAGGGACTTCTTATTTTTCCTACTAGCATGTCTCAAATGCATATATCGTGATATCTTACAAGAGATAAAGGAATTAGGCTTTCTAAGCCCCCTCATTTACAACGTCTTCCCTGGTTCAAATTAGCTCAATATCTTTTGAACATGAACATCTCTTGTTGTTCTTCAAAACCATTCCTAGGAAACCCATGTACACAAAGAAACCACCACAACACCACCCATTATATTCAGGGTAGAAATCAACCCTTCTCTCACACACAAATTTCCTCGTCCACTATCTGCTTGAGCTCTAGAGGACCCAAAAATAGATAATGGACCATGAAATTTTCAATAAAACCAAGCAAACAAATTCTCATACAGTACCTAAAAGCTTCATAATCCACACGATGTTCAATTAGAGGATCATTTATATCAAATACTAATTTTAAAATCTTCCCCTTTGACTCAGTGAATTCACACCTAATTTCATATCCTCCATTATTCTCCTCCTCATCTTATGTGCCAAAGGCTTAGTTTCTACACACTATTTCGTGCAAAAACCCATGAAATTCCAATCCATTGATTGTTCTAGACTTCCCTCTTTCTCCTCTTGCATTTTAATGGAATCCACAAATAATTTCAAGCTAAATCCTTCTTTTATGGAAATAATACTCTTAGCAAGACCCACATCACTGAAATATAGAGTTTCCATAAATTTGTATAGACTCAAATCTAATACTCATTAATGACATTGCCCATATATTTTAATATTCTATTTAATTTAGATAAAAAAATATAGCCATTAAATACCCTAATCATGAGTAGATATCATGTTTGTAGTAGATGAATTCATTGATTATTATGAGAGTGAGAGGAATATGATGAAATCTATGAAAATCCAACATAATCTGGAAAATGTGTATACAATTTTCATAGTCCAAAATTCAAATACAAATCAATCCATGTTGACATGTGGACCAACACATCATACACATGTTGTGTCCAATTGTAGCTAGCAACTACAAACCTTCCCAAATGCTTTCTCCTTTCCATGATAGTCTCTTGTCTCTCCCACCCTATCGTTCTCCACATTTTAATAACATGAATCTTCGACTGTTCTTGCAATATTTCCTTCTTTGAATGTTTACTTTTTTTTCAATCTGAATTTTGGGAAAAATATCACTTTTTTCTAATTGATATAGTTGTTGAGCACCAAATTTTTATCAACACGAAGGTAATTTTATGTTCCTTGTAGTTCCCTATAGACAAAATCAATGTTTCCTCTACATATAACTAAATAATTGCGTGTGGTATCATTGCACCAAATCCCATTGATCATTTTATCCATAAATCGTGTGAATCTAGCAAATATGACATTATTTCTGTAAGTTGAGCCCTCAAAGTGGACAAAGTAATACCATGGATAGCTCTATCTATAAAACTGCAAGGAGAATCCAAGAAAGTGGTGTTGTGTTTCCAAGGAGTAGAAAATTGAAGTATCACAATGCAAGCATAGAACACCATAGTAGTCGTTGTTTCAATACTCAGATCCACTGCTCCTCCTCCTTTCACGTGTTCATACCGCACTAAATGCAGTTTATCTATAATCACATGAGCATGGTCTTCGTAAAATTTTAAGCTCTGCGATGCCACTGGCATTCACACTCCTCGAACTGATCTTGACACCTCCACAATAACCACATGGATAAAGATAAATCAGTGATAAATGGGATGCCTATTGAGGATGATGGATCTTCAATAGTGTCATAGGAAAAACCTCATAATAGAATGCCTATCGACATAACAATAATTAGTTATCATGCAATACTTTATTGAACTCTGATCCCATTCAATTATATTCATAGATCACACAATATATCTTTCATGTAATAATATATTATGAATTTTCTTTAGATAGGATAACATATTGTGGAATCACATTATATTGTATAATATTTAATGGTTATATTCCTTAAAATTTATGTGTTCTTAAGAACAATTATATATATCTATATATTATTATATATATATATATATAATATATATATATAATTATATATATATATATATATATTATATATTATATATATATATATTATATATATATATATATATTATATATATATATATATGTATGTATATGTATATGTATTAATATATATATATATAGTGCTTTACGAAGAAAAAAAATGTTATTAGATGATTTGGATACAAGTTTAAATGATTTGATAATAATATATAAATTAGGCGAAAAATTATTGGTTGGTGGAGAATTTCGAGTATGTGGTAAGATGCGAATAAAGGATTACAAAGGATATGGGGTAGCATGAGTTTTTTGGATCCCGTCTCAGAGGAAGGGTTGTTGAAAATGAAACAAGAAAATCCTGATTTAATTTTGTCCTTGAATTAAATTAGGAATAAAACTGTAATTCCACATCACAAGACAACTTATACGAGTTAACTAAGTTAATTTGACTTAGTTGGCTTAGTTAATTCGAGTTAAGGGTTTAACTAGAGTCATGCAGAGTGTCGCCTACATTATAGGAGCCCTAATTGAGTTTATTTTGAGTTGTAATTAATTAATTCAGTTTAACTAAGTTAAATTCAGTTAAACTAGTTCTAACTAATGGAGGAAAGAGTAGGAGGTCAGATAGTGGGGTGTTGCTTCATGTGTTCAACCAATTAACTAATGATTCACTCATAAATAACTAATGCATGTCATATATGAGAGTTACCTAGTTGAGATTAGAGTTCAAGGGCAGTCTACTATCAGTTGCATAATCATTTGAATCGTATAGGTGGTGCATGCAGTTAGAGGAAGGCCTATGAGGATTGCGCAATTCATATTGGATAATTTCCCTAATTAATAAGGGGCTAGTTCCCAATGAAAAAATGCAAGAAAATAGGGACTTGGGAGAGCCAATTTCTTTTATGTATTGGCCTAGGCTTGTCTAGGAAGCTACGAGACGGATAGAGATAGTGCAGAGGTTACTCGACCTTGAGAAAAGCATTGTAATCTTCTCATATTTTTTTACTAATGCAATATACAGATAGCGGGGGTTTTTAGCTATGGATTTCCCAAGGAAATCAATGTGTAATGTGTTGATTTAATTCTTTCTCTTGTATGCTTCATGATTTCGCCAACATTTAATTGTTTACACTAATGAGTAGAGTATATTCAAGTATATTGTTTTAGTAAATTACAATTAGAAGATTGAATCTACATGGTATCAGAGCACAAACCACTCTAGAAGAGGAGAATACAAGTTTGTCTTTTGCAAGTGAAATTTAATTTTCATTATCATTCTTCAGATCTAACAGGATGTCGTTCTATGGATTGAGACTTGAATATGCCATTGAGGGTAGTTCAAACTATATTACTTTGAAGGATAGGATAGAGGCAGTGTTCGAAGATAACAAGCTGAAGGAATTCATAGACAAGGATATTCCTAAGCATCCAACAATAGATGCTCAAGATCTGGCATAGTGGAGTAAATTTGTTGCAAAGGTGAGAAGGATCATACTAGAAGGAGTTTGAAATAATATTATCTTGAACCTGAACAAGAAGGATACACCATATGCAATGTGGCAATCCTTGATCCACTTGTTTCAGAACAACAGTGACCACAGGAAGCTGGCATTGAAGGACAAGCTTCAAAAGATCAAGATGGAGAAGGGCAACACAATACCACAATGCTTGAGAAGGTTCATCCAATGTCAGGATGAGATTGGGAGTGTCGGTATTATAGTTGTTGAAGATGATCTGGTCAGCCTAGCACTCTTAGGCCTTCCCAAGAGCTGGCACAACTACCAAGATTTGGTAAATGGGAGGGAGCATCTACCAAAGTGGGAGCGTTTGTGGTCCGACTTAGTGAAAGAAGAGATAAGGTAGAGAACTGGATATGGAACCTCATCCAAGCATGATGATGAGGAGAACTATGCCTTAACTGGAAATGCGAAGAAAGGGAAAGGAAAGAAATTCCAATCCAAAGGAGATTCCAATCAGGGTGGCAAGAAGAAGGACTTGTTGAAGATTAAATGTCTTCACTGTCATGAGTTAGGACACTATGCCATGAAGTGTCTACACAAGAAGGCTTGCAAGAATCCCTTAGGAGGAGTAGCAGGTGAAGCTCTTGCTTCACAATTCGAGTTGGATTTCACCCTTATTGCTGGCATGGTGCCATCAGTGATGGGTAGTGTGTGGTATCTAGATAGTGGAGCCTCATTCCATATGACCAAAGACAAATAATTTTTCAGTGACTTGGAGGAGAAGGACCTCCAAATGCACATTGAAATGCGAGATTATGGAAGGTATAGCATGGTCGGCATTGATATTGTTACTTTTCAAAGGGAGTTTGGTTATCCTCTCACATTAAAGATGTCATGTATGTTTCGAGTCTCAAGAAGAATTTAGTTTTAGTTGCTATGTTGGAGGACCGTGGCTACAATGTGATATTTATCAAAGGAAAGGATTTCCTTCATCACATAGCCTCAGGACAAGTGAAGCAGATCAAGGTTCAGGTGAAGAACCTCTATAAATTGGATGTAGAAGATTGTGCAACATTGAGCACAAAAGTAAAGAAGGTGTAGAACTAAGACATTGGTGAATTATGGCATAGAATATTGGGCCATCTTCACCATGGAGATTTGAAAATCATGCAACAAATTTCCACAAGACTTCCCAAGGGTGAATTAGAGCAAAGAGACACATGCAAAGGGTGTACATTCAGGAAGTACACCAAAGCCATCTTTCATGATAAGGACATTTGAGCACAAGTGATTATTGAAAGAGTTCACTCAGGTGTGTGTGGACCGTTCTCAAAAGCCTACATAGCCAATCAAAGGTATTACGTAATATTTGTAGATGATTTCTCACATAAGTGTTGGATTTTCTTCACATAGAAGAAAGATCATATGTTCTCTAAATTTTGTGAATTTAAAGAACTTGTTGAGAAAGACACTAGTAGGAAAGTGAAGGCTCTCAAGAGCAATAAAGGTGGAGAATATGTATCAAATGAATTCAAGAGCTTTTTTCATCAGAAGGAATTCAACAGGAGTTAATAGCACCCCATAACCCACAACAAAATGGGGTGAATGAAAGGAAGCATAAAAGTATTGTGGGAGTTGCATGGGTAGTGTTACATGATTAGGTCCTACCATTGCACTTGTGGGCTGAAGCATGAAACACAGTTGTATATGTGCAGAACAGGAGTCCTCTATGGATTCTCGAGATGAGTATACATCATTCCTTAACAAAGCGATTAAGGAAGAGCTGTACATCGAGCATCCAGAAAAATTTGAGACCTTCAATAGAAAGTCACATATGTTTAGATGCAAGCGAGCATTGTATGGATTGAAATGAGCACCTCGTGCTTGGTACAACAAGATTGACAGTTATTTCACCAGGTTGGGCTTCACCAAAAGTGAAGCAGATGTGAACCATTACCATATTGTGGTTGAAGGTAAATTATTGATTATAGGATGTATCTTGATGATTTAATTCAAACAAGTGATGAGAAGTTGGTAAAATCTTGCAAAGAGGATCTTGTAAGAGAATTCAAGATGAAGGACTTGGGGCTCATGCATTATTTCCTTGGTATGGAAGTATGGCAAGGAGATGAGGAACTTTTTGTCTCTCAGGGCAAGTATGCCAATGAGATACTAAAAAAGTTCCACATGGAGAACATCAAATCCATGGAGACTCCTCTAGCAAGTAATTGGAGGAAGGAAGATGCTACTTCAGGTGAAGTAGTGGCAGCTACTATTTACAAGAAGCTTATGGGTTCACTTATGTATTTGGTGAACACATGACCAAACATATATTTTTGGTTAACCAACTTAGTCAAGCAATGGTTAAGTTAACCAAACTCTATTGGAAGGCAGATAAACATTATTTGAGATACCTAAGAGGCACCACTCAGTTTGGTCTTTGGTACAAACATACAAAGGGAGTGAAGTTGCAAGGCTTCACAGACGCAAATTGGGTAGGAAGTCCATCTGACGGGAAGAGAACATCAAGGGGTATCTGCAGTATTGGGTCAACAACAGTTTCTTGGTACAACAACAAGCAAAGGTCAATTGTACTCAATTTGCCAGAAACATAGTACATGGTTGCTAGTCAAGCAACTTGTGAAGTTATTCGGATTAGGAAGATCCTTGTTGGGTTATTTGGTAAGTAGATGGATCTTACAATTATTTAGTGTGACAATCAAAGTTGTATCAAACTCTCTGAGAATGCAGTTTTTCATGATCGGTCCAAGCATATCAACATCCAATATCACCATCTACGAGATTGTGGGCATACACAAAAAATGTTGTTGGAGTACATTCCTATAGAGGAACATGATGCAAGCATCTTGACTAAGGCACTATCAAGAGAAAATTTAAGTTTTGTAGAGGCAGGATTGGGGTATTTTATAATCCCTTTCTTGTTGAGAGGGAGTGTTGAAAATGCAACAAGAAAATCCTGATTTAATTTTGTCCTTAACTTAAATTAGGAATAAAGTTGTAATTCCACATCACAAGACAACTTGTACAAGCTACCTAAGTTGACTTTGCTGGCTCATTTAATTTGAGTTGAGGGTCTAACTAGAGTCATGTAGAGTGTCTCTTACATTATAGGATCCCTGGATGAGTTTATTTTGAGTTGTTATTAATTAATTAAGTTCAATTGAGTTAAAGTTAGTTAAACTAGTTCCAATTGATGGAGGAACTTGTAGGAGGTCAGACAGTGGGTTGTTGCTTCATGTTTCAACTAGTTAAATGATGATTCACTCATAAATAAGTCATGCATGTCATAAATGAGACTTACCTAGTTGAGATTGGAGTTTAAAAGAAGTGTACTATCAATTGTATAATCATCCAAATTATACAGGTGGTGCATGCAGTCAGAGGAAGGCCTATGAGGATTGTGCAATTCATATTGAGGAATTTCCCTAATTAATAGGGGGCTAGTTCCCAAGGAAACAACGCAAGGAAATAGGGACTTGGGCAAGCCAAAATTTGGTTAAGTATTGGCCTAGGCTTGTCTAGGAAGTTGTGAGACACATAGAGAGAGTGTAGAGGTTGATCAGGCTTGAGCAAAGCATTGCAATATTCTCATATTTTTTGACTAATGCAATATACATATAGTAGAGATTTTTAGTTGTGGCTTTCCCCAAGAAATTAGTGTGTAAAGTGTTGATTTAATTCTTTCTCTTGTATGCTTCATGATTTCTCCATTGTTTAATTGTTTCTGCTGATGGGTAGAGTAGATTCAATTCTATTCTTTAGTAAATTACAATTAGCTTATTAAATATACAAGTAATTTCTACAGGGCTTATAGCATTCTAGAAACAAAATGGGGGATGAAACTAGAATAGATGTGGAAGCATTCAAAAAATTGATTGGAGAAAATCAAATCAAATATAAAAGGAGACTAGATAAATTTCGAAGTGGGTGGAGGAAGCCCCAGAGGTAGTCATCCCTCCTTCAGCTTCAACTAAAAATTCCCTCACTATACTACCAACATGATTAATGGGACAACTTAGAGGTCCATATCCTCGTCCCAAAATAATTGAGCTCCAGGTTCAGTAGAATTCGAGCCCTCAAAGAAAAAGTAGAATGGGTACCTTTTTTGTGGTAAGTTCTTTTTTACGTTTATTTTTTTATCCTGAGGAGGACAATGATTTAATATTTTGAGAGAGACCATATTTTATGGAGCATAGAGGTTTGTATCTAAACAAATGGACATTAGATTTTGGCCAGAACCTAGACATCCCTAGGGCCATTTTGGTCTTGGTAAAAATCCCTGACCTTCTGTAATATACCTCGAATTTACACCATATATATATATAAATAAAAAATAAAAAATCTTATGTTATTTCACATTATTTTTTGTCTCATGACGTTGTTGGAATGCATTCACACACATTTAAAAAATAAAAATAAAATCTTATGTTATTTCACATTATTTTTTGTCTCATGACGTTGTTGGAATTCATTCAAACACACTTCTCTTACATATGTATCTAGATGCATAACATGTTGGTTTGTTCTGGCATCACAATTTATAATTTAAGATCATGGTATTTTCTTCCTAACATGAACATGATTAATCCAAACTCCACCTTTTACTTTGTTATTGGAAGTATCCATATATTTAGAAAAAAAAAGAAGGTAAAATTTAATGATATGAAGGAGGCTTACTATCATCAAGCCATCCTAGGATTTTGTTTGACCCATATGATAATATTTTGGGGAGTTCTTTGGGATCATTGGGATTATATTCATGTGGCCTTTGAGTGCTTCGATTAAAAAAAGGTTGTGTAACACATTTGATACCCATTATCTTGGATTTCATATCCCATACAGCTTATTAATGCATTTCCACCTTAATCTTATGCTAGGAATCAATGTACCACATCTACACCATGATGCACCATGTGATTTGTGGTTACATGGCATGTTTGTATTGAGAAACCACATACAACCCACATGGCGTTAGTAAGGGATGACAAAAATTAGGCATAAAGATATGATATTGGAGATCCTTTGGAAAAAGGTTAGGGTTGCTCCCTCCTTGCCTCCTCCATCATTTGCATCATTGAGTTTACCAATTCAACACTTTGCAAATCATATGAGGGTTTTTCCTCCTCTTAGGTTCTCAGGCCCTTTAGCATTCTATGCTATGCTCTACTCCTTGATGTAAACTAGTTTGATTGAATAAATATGGAAGTTCAAAGTGGTGATTTAATCACTTAGAAATCTAATGCTATAGGTAGCAACAAACCATGAAAAAATTCTCATATTTTCCATTTAATATTCTTTTGTTTGAATTATGTTCTCAATGTTTTAAGATGATTTGTTAGATGATAGAGTTTGTATCATTTGTGTAGGTCTAGGTAACTCAGAAAGGTCTTTGGCCCTTTCTTTTAACATTTCATTGTTTTGTTCACTTTTGTCAATGAGATCTTCAACTTTTAATACCAATTTTCATCTAAAGAGAATTTTTTTTCTCATCTTTGGAGTTTGGCACCATTTTTTTCCATACAAGGTTTATCCTTAGGTAATTCACCAAGATTGCCTTTTATCCCTTTATTTTCTTTGCATTTCCTTGATTTATCCATAGGGATTTTCCTTTGTTTGAATTTTACTTTACTCTCAAATTTCCCCTCTCTACTTACAAGATCTGGGTGGAGTTGTCATTGTCCTCTCAACAACATTTTTAGAAATAGGTTTAAGAGATCAGAGTTTGTCTTACCCTACAAGTAATTGTTAGGGATATTCTCTATGTAGTTCTCTTTAAAATTACTCAACATTAATAAGGTGGAACTTTCTCTAGTTATTATTCTACCATGTCGGTATACTTTATATTAACTGGGCCTCCAAACCCTTTCTAAGTTACTTTAGGGTTTCGACTTTGTTCTTACTAGTTTCAAGGGTAGGTTTACCCTGAACCACAAGCACACCATTATTATTTTTTTCTTGTTAAAATTTGTATTAGGTGCATAATATTGAATGGGGTTAACTTATCTAACCCTTCCTTGTCATAATGCTAATAGAAATTTTC
The DNA here is from genome assembly GCA_000404065.3 of Pinus taeda. NCBI lineage: Eukaryota > Viridiplantae > Streptophyta > Pinopsida > Pinales > Pinaceae > Pinus > Pinus taeda. Next base: position 96,136 of record APFE031679740.1, on the reverse strand, counting down.
TTCTTGTAGGGGTTGGGAGTCTAATCATTCAACCAAACACACACAAGGTAATATATATATATATATATATATATATAATATATATATTATATATATATATATATATATATATATATATATTATATATATATATAATATATAATTCCTTTAATTTATCTCATGTTTTGTAAATAAATTGAGTTCTTGCTTGCTAATGGAAGTTTATTCCTTATTTATGTTCTAGGTTAGTCTTTTACTATTATCTTGTGGTTAGCATGGAAAATTTCCTATGATTATCCATACCCTAGCCATATTCCAAGTACCAGAATATCCATTAAACTTATCTTTTTTTTTGTAGGGTTGTGTTGTCACTACTACAATAGCCTCCAAAATTTCACTACACTCAAATTTTGGAGCCTACTTTATCATTATATCAAGTGTCACCTTGGTCATCATGTGTCGTTTCATGTCGTCTAGTATGTTTCAAGTGTTATTAAGTGTTCTCAAGTGTCATTGCATTGATCAAAACATATTTAGTGCATTTCATCGTCGTAACATTTAGGTTGTTGTAAAACGACACTTGAGAACACTTAATAACACTTAGGAAAAATAAAATATTAATGGGTATTAATATAAAAATGGGTTAGAAGGGTCCAAAAGTCATGGATCAATCCAAATATAATCTTAGCCATTGACTAGATATTTAATCTCGGTTGTTGATGGACCAACAAGAAAAGTATAAGAAGAGGCTTGAGGGTCAGTTGGAGGATAGACTGAGGGAGACCAGTCTGTTCGATTTCTAGAGTAGGGTTAGTTGAGAAATTCGAATTAGTGGTCTAGAGAGCATCAGGAGGTAGCAAGTACGGAATAGAGAGTCGAGAGCAGCACTAGAAGTCCAACACAGAGGTTGGAGAGGTAGACGCAGAGCCTCTCAGGCAGACACAGAGGTAGCAACAGTCTGCGAAGTCACTACAGGGCATGTGTGGGTGACGCAAAGAGGCCCAATGCTAACGTAAAGGGGCAGGGGCTGATGCAGAGTGTCTGAGAGCTACGCAGAGGTCAGCCAGGTTGACGTTGAGACTAGGAGAAGTGCTGGAGAATTTTTTGTCTCAGTTGGGTAAGCCAATTTGGCACCCTATTGTACTGAAGAATTGTTGAATAATAAAATCCTCCCTTGCTACACCGGTTTTCCCACATTGGGTTTTTCCAGGGACTGCTTTCCAAAATATTTGTGTCGATGTGTTGATTTTTGTGCATGTGCTTATTTCTTGATTATGGTGTGATATCTGCAGCAGAATTTATTTTAATGTTTATTGAAGAAATTTCATAAATAACTTATTGGAAAATAAGTAGGTAAAGTAAATCAATTGTTGCATGATAGAATTTTCACATGGTATCAAAGCAAGTAATCAGAGATAGGAAGGGAAAATCAATTATGGGCCGAGACCATGATGCAGAGGCATCTACGTCAGGAGACTTGCACAGATTTTCAGAAAATTGCACAAGGGAAAGTGATTTTGATTTCTCTATGTCGGCTTCCAGGTTGGACGAAGAAGTGTCATGTATGACTAGTTCTGCATCATCATAGGTATGGTATATAGATAGTGGAGCCTCTTGGCATATAACAGGAATCTGTGAATGTTTCTCAGATTATCGGGTGGAGAAGATGAACTTTCAGATCACCATGGGGAACAAGGTAAAGTGTACTCAGTAGAGAGGGGTACCATAGCTTTTCAAACAGAATTGGGAGAGCGATTCCGTGCTACCAATGTACTGGATGTACCAGGATTGAGGATGAACTTACTTTATGTGATGCAACTTCAAGGCAAAGGCTATGACGTCTTCTTCATCAAGGAGAAAGTATATGTCAAACATCCGAGCTGGAAAAAGAAAGTGCAGATCGGGATCAAAAGTAAAAGGTTGTATAGACTACAACTAGAATCACCAATGGCACTAATAGGCACCATGGGGCTCTGAGAATTCTCAGGAGCACTATAACAAGAGTTCTGAATCTTAGTACGGAACGATATGATGTATGTAGAGGATGTGCTCTAGGAAAGTATACCAAAGCAGTATTTCCTAGAAGTAAAAACAGGGCCAAGAGTGTACTAGGATTGATACACTCAGATATCTGTGGACCTATGTCCACTAAATCTCTTAGTGGTGCCAATTACTTCCTTACCTTCATTGATGACCACTCAAGGAAAACTTGGATTTATTTTCTGAAAACCAAGGACGAGGTTTTCTGTCGATTCAAAGAGTTCAAGGCTCTGGTGGAGAATCTGACTGGGAAGAAAATAAAAAATTTGTGCTCAAATAATGGTGGAGAGTATGTCGATAAGAACTTCAATTATTTTTGCGCTAAGGGGGGCATCAAAAGAGAGTGGACAACTCTTTACAATCTGGAGCAGAATGGGGTAGCAGAAAGGAAGAAGATGACTATTGTAGAAGCAACTAGGGCTATGATGTATGATCAGGATATGCCAAAATTCATGTGGATGGAAGCATGCAACGCAACAGTCTATGTTAAGAACATGACTCCTCATCGGGCATTGGGTAAGATTACTCCAGAGAAAGTTTTCATAGGGAAAATGCCTGAAGTCAATCATTTCAAGATATTTGGGAGTTTAGAATATTGTCACATACCTGAGGAAAAGAGGAAAAAGCTAGATCAAACTACGGAAAAAAGGTATCTAATGGGATATAGAAAGAACACTAAGGCATACAGAATCTATCTTCCATGGAGCAGGAAGGTAGTGGTTCGACGAGATGTGAAGTTTATGGAGGTCAGGGCTTTCAGAAAATATCGTGAAATGCCTTCCAAGGAGTAGTAAAAAGAGGAGTCGTTGGTTAAACCTCTTCAACCAACTAAAGTAAATAATTCTTCCTCGGATCAGGAAGATTCACAGAATGAGGAGTAGCTAACAGAAGCACCTGCTGGCAGAGGAAGCACTAGCAGGGAACTTCATTAGATTCTGCGAGATGCAGAGGGCTTCATCAGTGTGCCAAGAAACAATAAGAGGGAGCGAAAACAACCAGATAGATATTAGGCATTAGTAGCTCAAGATGGAGAGCCCACCAGTTTCCAAGAGGCATCTCAACATCATGTTTAGCTAGATGCGATGGTAAAGGAGTACAACTCCATAATGGTGAACGCTGTCTGGAAGGTAGTGCCAAGGCCTCAAGATAGATCAGTGCTAGGTTCAAGATGGATCTACAAGATCAAATACAATGCAAACGACAGTGTAGAGAAATATAAATCCAGGTTTGTGGCTAACGAGTATGCTCAGAAGGAAGGAATTGACTATGAAGAGACCTTCGCCCCAGTAGCCAGGTATACATCTATTAGAACTGTGATATCTCTTGCAGCACAGATGGGGTTGGAGATTCATCAGATGGATGTCAAAACAACATTTCTGAACGAGGTGATAGAAGAATACATTGAACAACCAGAGGGATTTGAGACACATGAGAATAAGTCTCATGTATGCAGGTTGAAGAAAGCCTTGTATGAGCTGAAATAGGCACCTAGAGCATGGTATGGTCGAATCGATGGCTACTTGCAAAAGATGGGATTTGTCAAGAGTGATGCAGATCCAAATCTCTACTATCTGGTTGTAGAGAATGAGCCGCTAATCTTAGTATTGTATGTGCATTATCTCTTTCTGACATGATCATCCAAGTTCATCGAGGAGTGTAAGAAGAATCTAGCCACAAAATTCGATATGAGGGATTTGGGATGAATGCATTATTTCCTAGGGTTGGAAGTTTGGCAGCAAAAGGGAGAGATCTTCCTTGGGCAAGGGAGATATGCTATAGAAATCCTAAAGAGATTCAAGATAGAGGACTATAGACCCATGGCTACTCCAATGATCACCAACTAGAAGAAGATTGATACATCAAAAGACAAGGATGTTGATCCCACCTTATACAGGCATCTCATAGGGTCCTTAATGTATCTAGTCAATACCAGGCTAGACATTTGCTACGCTGTCAACACCCTTAGTCAGTTCATGGTGAAACCAAAGAGGGCGCACTGGGTAGCAACCAAACATGTTCTCGGGTATTACAGGGAATAGTCAATTATGGACTCTTGTACACTAGGAGTAAGGATATCAGATTGAGTGGATTTACTGATGCAAATTGGGCGGGAATTTCAGTGGATCAGAAAATTACCTTTGGGTAATGTTTCAACATTGGATCAGGAATGACCCACTTGTGCAATAGGAAACATAAGTTCGTGGCTCTAAGCTCATCTGAGGTATAATATACTGCCGCAAGCACAGCTTCGTGTGAGGCCATATGGCTCAGAAATCTTCTTGTGAACCTATTCCGAAGAAAAATGGAGGCGACTAGGATCATGTGTGATATTCAGAGTTACATCAAGCTCTCTGAGAATCCAGTGTTTCATGATCAATCAAAGCATATTGATATCCAGTGCCACTTTGTCACAGACTATGTACAACGAGGAGTTGTGTAGTTGAGCTACACTCCTACAGGAGAACAAGTGGAAGACATCCTCACCAAAACCCTTGGAAGAAACAATTTTAATTATTTTAGGGAAAATATGGGGATGATAAAGAATCCATTTCAGTAGCAGAAATGGGGGTGATGTTGTAGTGTGATAGCAGTGAGTAGTAGCACATTGCAACGTGGCAGAGGGAGTTGTAGTGCAGATGCAATTTTGGAAGAAAGGACTAGTAGTGACATAGATGTAGAGGGAGTTGTTGTACATATGCAGCAGTGGCAGTGGAAGGACCACGGGCAGCAGTACATGATGCAGTAGTGTAGAGAATGTTGGGCAGGGAGGCCTAGCATCAACACAGGGACAGATGTTGCATGGTCAGGGTGATACTTAGGGAGGAGTATTACTAGAGCACAGTCCTTGCTAAGAGGGAGTGTTGATTTGGGGTAGCATCAGATGTGCTGTAGCCATGAAAATTGGTGGAGAGGCTAAAGCACCTAAGATATCCAAGACCAAGAAATGGTTTGCACAGATTCTAAACGGTTTGGGAGATATTAAAATAATTAATATTTTAATGGAGTTCCTAAGTCTAAACTTAGGAAAAATAAAATATTAATGGGTATTAATATAAAACTGGGTTAGAAGGGTCAAAAAGTCATGGATCAAGCCAAATCTAATCTTAGTCATTGATTAGAGATTTAATCTTGGTCGTTGATGGACCAACGAGAAAAAGTATAAGAAGAGGCTTGAGGGTCAGTTGGAGGATAGACTCAAGGAGACTATTCAGTTCGATTTATGGAGTGGGGTTAGTTGAGAAATTCGAACTAGTGGTCTGGAGAGTAGCAGGAGGCAGTAAGTACAAAACAGAGAGTCATGAGCAACAATAGAAGCCCAGCGCAGAGGTTGGAGAGGAAAACTCATAGCCTCTCAAGCAGATACAGAGGCAACAACATATTGCGTAGTCAGTGGAGGGCCTGCATGGGTGACGCAGAGAGGCCCAGTGCTAATGAAAAGAGGCAGGGGCTAACGCAGAGTGTCTGAGAGCTACACAGAGGTCAGCAAGGTTGACGCTGAGACTAGGAGAAGTGTTGGAGATTTTTTTCTCTCTGTTGGGTAAGCCAGTTTGGCACCCTGTTGTACTGAAGAATTGTTGAATAATAAAATCCTCCCTTGCTGCACCAGTTTTCACACATTGGGTTTTTCTAAGGACTGTTGTCCAAAATATATGTGTCGATGTGTTGATTCTTATGCATGTGCTTATTTCTGTATTATGGTGTGATATCTGCAGCAGAATTTATTTTAATGTTTATTGAAGGAATTTCATAACTAACTTATTGGAAAATAAGTAGGTAAAGTAAATCAATTGTTGCAGTGATAAAATTTCCACATTTGTAAAGTGGAGTGTTGATGTTTACTTATCATTTTTCAAGGTTGTCTAAGTTTCTTTGATGATTTGGTATGTGTCTCACTTCATTTTATGTCTAAACGTATCATGTTCACCCCTTTTTCTATCTTCCAGGCTTATACATTTTTTGGTTTCAAAGTGAACCATTAAGGAAAAGAGCGCATGAGCACACTTTAAAGCCTTGATCGAGAATCCTTCATTGTTCAGAATTGCACTATGTGCCCTCTAAGAGAACAAAGCATGCTTCTTAAGCCCTTCCCCCTTCCTTTTCCTGAACCGCACCCTTCCAAAAACCAAGTCTTCCTTTGAGCGTGCTCCTTCGACCCGAAGGAATGTGCCCTCCATGAGCGCACCCAAAAGGCCTTAAGCTCCATCCTTCAGCCTTCCATAATGCGACATGTTACCTCTTGACCCTTTGAATAGATGAGCGCACTTCGAAGGCATCAATATTCATCGTTCAACCTCTAGACTTATGCCATGCACCCTCCTAGGCCTCTTGAGCACATGAGTACACCCCGAAGGCTTAAAGCCTCCTCCTTCAGACCTTTAGGAGTGCACATTGGGCCCTCCTTCTCTCCCTTGAGTGAAAAACACACTTGGGAATCCCAAAGCCTCCTCCCTCATCCTTTAGACTTGTGCCATGAGCCTTGCCTTGATTGCCTCTTCCTCTTAACCGCTTAAGCACATGCTAAAGCCCTGAAGCCTTCCCTCTTCATCTCTTCAACCTTTTGAAGTGTTCCCTTGGGCCCAAAAGTTCTATTTCTCCTTCCAACCACATTGTTAAGGAGAGAACATAACAATTAACATAAAAAATGTTAGAATGGGATATTTTCAGGTTGATGGTTGTTTGTCATGAGTGATTGTAGTTATAGGTATTCTAAGAGAAGCATGGCAGGCACGCATGCAAAAGAGCAGTCAAGGAAGACAAACAAAGGAATCATCAAAGAACAAAGAAAAATGGAACCTTGATTATCAAAGCACCCTAAGGACTCCAATATCAAAGACCCTTTGGAGGGTTAAGGCATCAATGATCAAAAGAGGCATAGAGAATAAAGACATGAGTGGAATCCATGTCACTATTGAAGAATGTCAATTTCATTAGTCATTATTAGTCCTAGTCATCAAGGATAGTGACATGTCACGTTCTCATCACATGATGATGTGGATATTGTGATGTAATGATGCAATCATTATAAATACAAATAAGTGGAATTCCAAAACTCATGTATGGAAAAAAGAGTCATGGAAATCCAAAGGACATGTAATACCAATAGTCATATGTAATTCAAAAAGTCATTTGGAAGTCCAAAGGTCATTAGGAGTTGGAAAGTCAAGAGTCATGGGGATGTGAACGGTCATGCCTCAAGTTATAAAAGGATCCTCATTACTCATGTAAAGGACTTTTGACCTTGGCTTCTCCCATAAGGCATTAGAGAGATAGAGTTAGTACTTTTTCCAAGTAAGTAGTGGCCCTAACGCTCCATTATTGGAGATAATGATGTTCATTGTATTTATGTATCCTAGAACTTTTTCTTGATATTGAAGCCTCTCAGGCCAACACATTTTCACACATGGATTGTGGATGTTTCTAAGACTCTTTGGATGTTTATGATTCATGTTTTGTTTCACATGTACTGGTGTAATTGAATTATTTTGGTGACTTCGGTGCTTAAGTTATTGGAAATGTGTTGTAATATTTATAACAATTTTTGCATCTATGTGAACTACTTCACTTGATGTTAGACAAATCTTTATCATGTGTGTGTGTATCCATTAAGGTAGTACTATTATTTTTCTCTTAGAGGCTCACTTTCTTTCCCCTCTGTAGTGAAAGAACCCTAATATATTTGCAATCAGACATTCACAAGGCACACTTTCTTGCTCATTCAAAAGCACATACACACTTCTCTCTCATGCTAATAACTAAATCCAAGGCATATATTTAAGTAAATAGTTGTCAAGTCATATTCTAGATGGGGCTCCTACACCAAATGGTGTGAGGTATAATTGGGACCTCATATCATGCGAATCCCATGTATCTTGACAGTATCCAACACCGTCAACATTCTGGTGCTAGAAGGAAGGCAACCAATTTTTTCTAGTTGATAAATATACACACCCTAACCATTCATCTTCTAGACAAGGTAGCAACATTATGAGCACCATTCCAACTCCTATTCCTGAAGTAGGAGGGTCTTCTTAGCTTGGTCTGGTGTTGCATATGAGGTTACCTATGAATAACTCTGGGCACTTCGACCTATAACCCATTAGTTTTCTAAAGCTATCGATTTACTCCCTATTGCTCTGAGTCTTCCACATCATTCAAAGAAGAAAGAAACAACTCATACTAGTGTATTAGTTTTGACTGTGGAAGATTTGGATTTTTCCACTCTTGAAGAGTTAGCGGAATCCTCTGAAGACATAGTGCAACAATATCCACTTCCACCCATTAACAAAGGGTATGAGGAAGACATTGTTCTTTATAACGAATTTTTTGAGTTCAGTGATGATTTAGACAGTCACATAGAAGGCTCCTTAGATTGTAAAAAGGAGGAGGAACCAACAGACGAAGACATGGCCAACTAAGAGTTGGATTGGATGGCCCAAGGGCCTCTTTCTCTTTCGAATAATCTTCATAAGATGCCCAAACACCCAGAAAATTTGTTATCAAATTTTGATCCAAATAAGAAGATAAAGGTAGAAGATCACATCGACGATTTCTACATGCATCTACAGATGTTGGAAGTAAGGTACGATGATGATGCTTGTAGGATTTTTCCTTTTACATTAGAGGGTAGAGAAACAACATGGTATCATAGTATTCCTATCAATTCATTCCATAATTGGAGGGAGTTTACAAAGTTATTTTTGGAAAAAATTGTTGATCACTTGACTCCTGCCATGTTATTGAAAGAGCTCAGAAATAGTAAAATGGGGGAGAAGGAGAAAATGAAAATTTTTAATCAGAAGTTCAACAGTATGTTGAACAACATTCCCCTAGATACACAATTGCACTATTCAATTACTATTGATTATTACACAATTTCCATGCCCACTAACATTTCCTCATTCTTCAAAAGAGCTACAAAGGAAACATTGGCACAAAACTTTGCAGAAGAAATCACCACCAAGAAAGACTTGCATGCCATTGGAGTTATTAATTACGATGATGAATCAAAAGAGTCCAAGGAGACTGGTAGGAAGTCTCAACCTTCTTCAATTAAGGCTAAATATAAGGACTTGTAAGATATTGAAAGCTTGACTAGAACAGTAAAAGCACTTACCAATGAAACTTCAAAATTAAAGAGAAGGTCAATTGAGACTTCTACTAGTAGCAATCTCCCCAATTCTTTCTCGTTTCAAAGGAATAATAATAATAACAACAACAACCAACCTGCCAAACCAGACCATAGTTTAAATGTCGTGTTAAATATAGAAAGTATGAGTATGGAAAACTATTTCTATTTCCATCAAGAATATCATTCACAAAATACATTCCCACTGTGGAACCACAACATGAATGCCCTGGCTGCACACATTGTTGATTCCTTATTATCAAATGAGCAGTTGGGACAAATGGAAGAAACAAAAGAACCTACATCAACTGAAGAGAGTACTCGTATTGGACACAAAGTGAATGTTTTTTATTGCATCTTTAACGCTGAAAATAAAAGTGTTGAAGCACCACCACAGAGTGAAGCCCCTCCTCAGAAGAAAAATGTTTGAAATAGTTTAAGGATCAAAAGGCCCATTTCTGAAAAGGAACTAACCATACATAAATTGAAAGAGAAACTGTTAAGAAGGAACTCACCACTGGTAAATCCTGCTCATAATGCACAAAGTAAGTCTAGAAATGTAACCAGTTCCAAGAACACTTCCTACAACAACAAGAGTAAGTCAATCACTCGGGAAGTGTAAAAAAAAACCACTCCTTCAGACACTTTAGAACTTCCTGCTAAAGTTGATACAATTGAATATAACATAGTTAAATATTTGAAGAGAGCTCGAGGCAATATTTCCATCTTTGATCTCGCGAAGGTAGCAGGCCAACGTGAACTGCTAGTCCAAGCCTTTTCACACCCTTCGTTAGTTGAAAAAGCTTCTGCCTCTCATAAAGTATCTGCTAAGTTTTTTGGTTCCCTTGAATATTTAGTTAATGTTGTAAATTAGAATCTAACACTCTCTCCCCTCCATTTTTATTAACGTTTTAAATTTTCAATTATAATGTCCATAATTGCTTAATCAATTCTTGTTCATCTGTGAATGTAATTCCATTATCTTTTGCCAAGAAAACAAATGCTAAATGGGACAAAATTGATGCATAAATAATTCAGCTTGACGGGTCTCTTGTCCAAACTATTGGTGAAATCAAGAATGTTCTTATTCAAATATCATCTGATCAATGAGTTCACCAATGTATAAATATTGTAATTGTGGACATCCGAGAAGCCTATGTCATAATCCTAAGCAGAGACTGGTCTCGTAAGCTACAAGGCTACTTTGCTACATATTAGTCACATTTATGACTCCTGTATAAGGGAATGAATAACCATATTCAAGTGGAAAGTGAGCCATAAATGAAACACATTGTGACACCACTTGAGGGACAAAATGAGCTTGTTTCCTTTGTTGATCTAATCTTTGGAAATTGTTTCCTTGAAACTAACCATGGGTATTATCAAGTGCAACCATCACCCACCCCACCAGATACACAGCTAGAACTCCTTCCTTCTTCTCCAGCTGGTGCAAATGAATATTGTAATATAGATGTACATAGTAATAGTAATAATAGTATAGGAAGTAGCTTAGTAGCTAATAATATTTGGACTTCATATTTTGATGGTTCAAATACGCAAGATGGATCTAGAGTTGGTTGCATTCTTATAGACCCATGTATCAAGAAGCATATCCTTTCATGTCATCTAGAGTTCGAGTGTACCAATAACACTGTCGAATATGAATCACTTGTTCTTGGATTAAAGAAAGCCATCAATCTGAAGGTAGAGATTCTCAAGGTAATTGGTGACTCAGAGGTGTTCACTCGTCAGGTACGAGATACTAAACACTGTGTTTCACCAAATCTTAAAACCTACCAGCAGGAGGTATGACATTTAATTAATTACTTTAAATATTTTAATATCATTTATGTTCCTAGGCTTAGAAATGTCGCCACAAATGCATTAGAAAATGCAACCATTAGGATGTCGCTATTGAAGAATGGGTTTTCTATTAAAATTATATATAAACCATATGTGCCTAACAATGTCACTATTTTTTTTGCTTTCAATGATGACCAACAGATATTTAATTTATGTCTAATGTAGACACATTCAAATATGTTTCCATAAAAGAGGATGAGCATGAAAAGGCTTTACAAGAGGCATATAATGCAATGAAAGAGAACATTATGCCTAAAGGTTTGGTGTCCCTGGAAAAGTTATATGGCCTACAAAACCGATTTAGAGGACCAATCAACACAAAGACTCTGACTTCAAAGTTATCATCTGAACAAGTCAATCTAGGAACCCAAGAATATCTAAAGTATGTGAACCTCGGTACATGTTGTTCTCCACAAGAATGAAAGTCGTTTATCCACTTATTTGAACAATATCGTGATGTGTTTGCATGGAATTTAAGGTTCATATATTCTTGGATAACTACTTCTAAATTTTGGAAAGTTGATAACATTATATAAAATTGTAGAAATATTGTCATATATTATTTTTTGAACTATATGTTAAATTTAAATACGATTGACTTATATCATGTTATGACTAAGTCTTTGTAGAAAATCTCAAAATAAATATTGTTGAATAAAACTTATTTTTTGTTTACATGACATCTTTTAAAATTGAATAAAACTTATTGCAATCCTATTTGTGTTTTTTAATTGAACCTTGAGATAAGAAATTGATTGAAATGCTTAAAAAAAAATTCCATGCAATGGTATATTGGGTGGGTCACAAAAAAAATTCATATATATATATATATATATATATATATATATATCATATATGGATGACTTTATAATTCATATAATTTTTTTTTTAATTTAATTGTGGTAGCATATATGTTGATTGCACTAACAAACACTTTCTACAAGTCAATATGAAGCATGATTGGAATTATTTCCATGTTCAATATTAAATTGATACATGATGTATTTTAGTTCATTTTAAGTATTCAAAGTGACTTGCATCATAACTTAAGATTGTATTTTTTTCTTAGTCTATGAAACTAGAAAATCAAAATTGTTATATTTTTCTAATAAAAGTTATTGTATATAGTTTTTTTTTTTTTTTTAAATTAGCAAAATAATTTTAACATATCCATAAACTTCAAAAATTAACGAGCATCAATAAACAAGACTAATCCAAATCCATAAACTAAAATAGTGAATATGTGTATCAATAAACTATCCATATGAAAATATATACAACTTACAAATATCACATGAACATCCATAAACTGAAATAATAAGCATCCATAAACTAAAATAATGTCCATGATGTACATCCATATGCTATCCATGTATGAAAATATACAAAGTTTGTATCACATGTGAATGTGTCCTATGAAATGAGCCAGAAAATATACAAACTATGATACTCTAAGTACCACCATAACTCCTGTGTGAGTTTCGAAGCGCAAAGTAAGTGTCCATAAGTCAGTGTTGTAATATAACATATTCAAATTCAAATTAATTATATAATTATTGGTACAAAATAAACAATATGGAAATAAATGATTTCGAACAACATTTTTAATTACATATACATGAATCTACTAACCTGAGTCGAGTCCAAATTCAAGTCAGATAGGATCGGGGTCTGATGAATCTGGGTTTGGTGCTCCCCTGTTTATGGCTCAATGATTAGGGTCTGCATCGATGGACCTACAGCACAATGCCTCTAAATTTAGCATCCCACTCATGTCTCCACATAAAATCAGCATCAATGAAACTCTGCATATAGGCATATGTACACAATGGCAAGGACAAATTATAATTAGTCTACAAATTAAGTAGCATATATGTGTAACTTAAAAAAAAGAAGAAAAATGTTGAAATCTTAGGAATACAAAAGTTTACCTCAATTGTTGTTCCATGTAGTTGGACATAATTACTCCTACACATTAGTGAACATATGAGGTGGAGGTGGAGGTGTGTGAGAATCCATGGAAATATGCTCTCGTTGAGGATGGATTGGTTATCAACTACCCCATTGGATGACCTCATAATCTCATGCCTGTAGTTAGGCTCTGTCTACATGTTATCGTGAACTTATTAATATAAATCCAATCTTAATATGAACTACAAATTAATATAAATAATTATGCATAATTTGAAAATAAGAGTCAAAAGTTACGTACATATATGTACTTGGTTTGTATCACACGGGTCGTGAACCCTCCAAGTCTCACAAATGACATCATGATATATACATGTATATGTCAAAAGTTGGTCAAACGGTAAAATCACAAGAAATTGATCATCATATAAGGGCACTGACAGGTCATGAGGCAATGGTGGTGGTCTCCTAATATCTCCATCCAATGCAACACGTGCACTAGCCAATGACGCCTGCATGTTATTACCAATAGTCTCCCTAGTCTCACCACAAAGCTACAATAGCTCCTCTAGATATGTTGGTAATAACAAGCTCCAAGACGATAGTGGTAAGAATCTTGCTGGTGGTAGTACATGCCCAGGGTCCCTACAATCCTCATCACGCTCATAGGTTCATGCCAAGCTAAGTCCATAATAACAAGATCCGGTATCAATGTAATCTGGCCTCATATGTAAGACGAAATTTGCATATAAATACTTGGAAAAATAAACGGCAACTTGGTCATGGTGGGGGAACTAGCCCCAAGCTCTAATGAATATATCATACACAAAAGGTGTTGCATCAACATTCCTAAAATATTTCAGTGGAATCAGACCTCTATGTCTAGCAAGACAATCTAGAGGGATGTCAAACAACTCCCAACGAACATCAATGTCCTCGGTGGCCTCTTTCACCACCTCCTAAGTATTTGGGCCTCTAACCTCATGACTCCTAATCCTCTGTGTGGACCGTAGGAGGTGGCTTTGTGGACCCGACCTCTGGTATGTCTCGATTAACCTATTGATGTTATCTAGCATCAAATACAAACTACGATAAGTTAGTGAATTGACAAGGATGTTACGTATCTCTTTTGTGATCCACATATGATGGGTCGTAACATCCTCTAATGTGATATAAGTTGTAGCCTAATCTGATTGAGGGATCGATGTTGCACTCTGATCCTCAGCTTCAGCCTACTAAGGGTCTGTAATTCATAAACATAATCTAACATATATAATTAAAAAACTAGAAGCATAATAACATATACATTAAATTCAAACACATTAGTTGACAACAATTTAAAAATTAAAGATAATTTGAAGACATAAACACATAATGTTTAAAGAGGATTTAAAAATGTAGGAGATGTACCTGAAATATGTGAAGAAGGTCCACTAGAGATAGCATGATCATCAATAGAGACATAAACATTGCCTTTGACACTCCGACTGGTATCAGAGGCAGGATCTTTGAGTGAAACGTGAAATCTCGATGGGCTACGTAATCTATCATGAGCCCAACTACATATAACAGAACCCCTCGCACTGTGATGGCTTGCAATTGGGGCGCGTGTATGGGATGCCTCAACATATTACATATACTACATATAATACATATAAACTAATATAAAAAAATGTTGAGTAAAGTATTACGTAGAATACATATAAACTAATCTAAGAAAAAATGTTGACTTAGAAAGAATATTGACAAAAAAACCATTTCTAAACTCAAGTGGAATAATTTAGTCCGAAGTCTTAAACTTTAGAGTCCATTTTTTGATAATTTATCAACCAAAGCATTGAGTTCCATGTAAACACAATCAAAATAAGTGATAAAATATACGTTCACACTTTTTCTCATTTCTAAATAATGCATTTTATTCATAGCACATAAATATGTAAATATATATGTAAAAAATTGAAATAAACCTATTTACAAAACTAATAAAATTTCATGCCAACTAAATACTCCAATAGAATTTAAGTTCTTAATGTTTGACTTTGACACGCGACATGTACTAGGTGCCAACACATGAAGACAATATTTCTTGTACAACATACTACATAATGAAACAATATGGTACAAATTAAAAAAGAGTCGAAATGCTTTTATTCACTAGACCAAATGCACTTTTCATGATAAATTTAATGTATCTATCAATGATGCATTATATATGTGTGTGTGTGTTATGTTTTAAATAGTTATGTTATGTTAAATATTATAGTTATATTATGTTATAGTTATAGACAATACATGTTACACTATATATATATATATATATATATATATATATATTTATATTTATCTTATCTTATATATTATATATATATGTTTTTGTTTATATATATTAAATGATATACTTATTCTATATAAATAGTTATATATTATGTGTGTGTGTTATTATAATAATTAATATTATATCTATTATATAATTATATTTATGAATTATTATAATTATTTAATATTATTATATTACATGTTATATTATATATATATAATATAATTTTACGTTAGCTTTTTTATATAAAACTTTATATGTTATGTTAAATAGCTATAGAAAATATATTATGCTATCAATATATATATTTTAGCTATGTAATATTATTCTAATTTTATAATAGTTAAATATATATAGTTTATATTTAAATAATTATATAGTTAATTATAATTATGGTATGCGTTATATGAATTATGTTAAATAACTTTATGTTATGAACTAAATAGTTATAAAGAATATGTTATGTTATAAAGAATATATAGAACTATAATATATAGCCATATAATGTTTTTTTTTTCTCGGTAAAGACTAATTCTGTTAACTAAAAATCAAAATAATGTTACAAGGGGGTTGAAACCTCGGGCAAGAACAACCGAGAGCGTTCAAAGCAACAAAACTGTCCCGGGTAAGGGAGGACCAGTTACAGTGAGCAAGGAACCAGACATAGGAACCAGAATTTAACAAAAAGATTATGAGGAAGAGATGGTATAACCACCTATGAAGAAGACGAGACCAAAATAAGAGACAGAGATTGTGGCCAAAACCACAAAAGAGCTATATACTGTCGCCCACCAGGAAGAAGAACGAAACCGCTAGGCTATAGAGGCAGAACCAGAGCTACGTCCAAAACCACATGAACTTGATCATACGAGCCATCAGAAAAGACCAGGAAGGTCTGTAAGGGCCCAGGTGGCCTCATATCGCCATGTTCTCATTCGGAGGCTCCTCCACCACCGGGCACACGTTGCCATCCCACATTTCATCATTTCCTGCCATGTTACCCGCATCACTGCCGCTTGGATGAACCGACGAGGGATGTGTGTCACTGGAATTGCCTTCCCTGAGCATCGAGACAAAGGCTCCATGAGAGCAGCCACTTGGTGGCTGATTGTCGCTGGGAGCACCGCCCTTGTCATGCAGCTCACCATTCCCTTTCTCTTGGCTTTCATCAGCCAAAATCTGCTCACTGCTCTAGCTGCCCATCTCTCTGAGACCACCCTAAGAAGGCTCAGACGTCAAGCGCACTAAAGTTTGAGGCGGAACCTCTTCTTCAGAGAAGATAATAGTAATATTGGCTATGATAACAGGCCTATTAAGATTGCTCTGAAACTTGAAGTGAGTAGTCTGAAAATCATTGTGCAGAATCAGCCGGCGGGAAGGGCTGAGAGGAGGCGAATTCACCAGAGAAGAGGGCAGAGTAGCAGGAGGCAAGGGAATATCCACAGAATGAACAGACTGCGAACACCCATGGCCACCACGTCTTCCCCCAAAGCGACTTCTCATGCGATGGCGTACCATGATGAGGTGATGGAAGGGAAGCACAGCAATACTGGAAGCAATGGCATGGAAACAATACAGCACAATGGGAAACCTCTTCAAACTCAAAGAACAGGCCTGAGAGTGAAAGGAGGGAAGCACAATTCTAACGACAAGAGCAACCGAGAGCGAACCTCTGTTAGAAAAAACCGTCCTGCCACAGAGACACGCAGCTAGCAAAGGCCTGAGACAAGAAGGCGAAATGCAAACAATGGGAAGGAGAGCCCAAATCACCATGATAATATCAGCAAGAGCCTCGCCTTGGACGGAGTGAGCAGTTAATACTGATTTCAAGCCAAATCTCCCTCGCGTAGGGTGAACTTTCTTGAGCCAGATATGCTCATGTATAACCGTGCTGGTCTGCAGCTGGCAGTACCAAGCGCTTCCACCCTTCATTAAAATCATCAATTATCATTTAATTCACCCGCATCCGGGCATAGCCATATAATGTTATAACTAAGTTATAATTTAATTAAATATATATAATTATACGGTTATGTTATGAATTATGGTTATTGGTTATATGTAACCTGTTATATTATAACCTACTCTTTATAATATATATATATATTATAATATATAAACTATGTTAAATTATATTTATATATAGAATCATATACTATATAGCTATGTGATGTTATAGTTAAATAATAGTTTATATATTTATTATGTTGTATTATAGTTATATATATGTTATGTTCATAATTTTATTATAGTTATATATTATATGTAACTGAGTTAAATATTTTGTTATGTATAAATAACATGATGTTATATAATTTTTTAGTTTATATATATTTATATATAAAACATTATTCTTATTTTTTAAGATTTTTTAATTTTAAAGGTTAATATTTTAATTTTAAAACTATATAATCATACTATATTTATTATTAAAAAATATTTAAAATATAAAAATACAATAAATTTCTTATTTTATAAATAGAGGTTCATTATAAGAAACCATATTCATCATGTCAATCTCAAGCTCTAATTATTTATTGGTTATAGTTTCTTTGTTTTCTATTTTAGATTTTTTTGGGATATATTTTCTGTAAAATTTGTTAAAAATTTAAACTACATTTAAAATAACAAATAATTAAAAAAATGAAAATTCATTTCATAAAATGTCTAAAGAAAAACTTTAAAACCTGAAATAATTATAAAAAAAAATGTTTTTACCATTCAAAAAAAAAAAAAAAATATATGCATTCAATAAATAAAACATTGCAAGTAAGAAAAAAAACTTAAAACCTAAATTATAGGTTTTTTTGGTGGTTTTGAAGTGTTTTCTAGGTTGTTTTGAAGGTTTTTTTTATGGTTTTATAGGTTGGTTTTGTGGTTTTCTAAATTGTTTTGAAGGGTTTTTTTATGGTTTTCTTGGTTGGTTTTGTGATTTTCCAAATTCTTTTGAAGGGTTTTTTTGGTGTGGCTTTCATGGTTTTTGTATGGTTGTTTTTTATTTAAATTAATTTGTTTAATTTTGCAAAAAAAATAAATGAGAAAGACAAAAAAAAAGATAGAATACCTACCTTTGTTTGAGCCTTTGGGACATTGGCGAGGTCATTGGCGAGATTGATTTGAACGCTCCATGTTTCAATCGCTCGATTGAGCTCCAATACTCTTGGTCGAGCTACTGTCACACTCTCACTCAAGCTTTCAAATTATCCATGGTTTATACAAATGGCTTGCATAGATTGCAGGTGGGGTATTTAATAAAAGAAATGGCTCGATCAAGCAATAAAGTTTGATTGAGGGTTTGTTTTTAAACCTCGATTGAGCTACTTTTTTAACACATAAGGAGCTCAATCGAGCGCTTAAAAAAGGCTTGATATAGTGCTTAAAAAGGGCTCGATCGAGCCATCATTTTTTCCACCTAAACACACCCTTTCTTGCCAAAACGTGTAACCTAACTTATGATTTCACCTAATTTTGCTTCAAGTATTTAATGACTTTTATCATCTGTTTTGTGAATAATTTTCAATTACATGTTAGACTAAAATTATCTCTCCATGGTATTGAAAAATTAAAAGGTTATAACAAATCCATATGTAATCAACTAAAAACTATATAATGATAAGATCTAAGTATTATGTAAGACTCAACATCTAGCCACTAATATGGAATTTACAAGATTTAAGAAGTAAAAACATTATTTAGTCAACGTCAAACCATGAATATGAAATCTACAACATTCAAAAAGTAAAATTTTACAAAATATTGATTTTGGTTTCTACTTTCATGGACTAAGATAATATGTATGAAGCAAGTCACTTTGATGCTTAAATGAACTAAAATAGAACGATTAGAATACAAATGAATTGCAATGATAATATAAATGAATTTAAAATTAGCCAAATAAATTTAAACTTAAGTTATATAATAATACATTAAAAAAATCTATATATTTAAAATTATATATTCCAAACTGATTTGAATTTACATATCTCAAATAAAATATAACAAAAATAATAATATTGTATAACTAATTAACTTAAATATATAATATATGAAATATATAAATAACCAAATAATTTTCTTATACATATGGTACTGATTATAATATAATTATCGAAATAATATTATTATACAACTAACCTAAATATAATATTATTATCCCCACTAATATATTACATTAAATATTAAAACATGTATCATATTTGTGTGCTTTACAGAACCAATATAACAATATTATATCATTTATTGTCTTTGCATGAAGATATAAACCCTCCATTATTATTTTTATTTATCATCTCTTATCGCAATACTAATTTAACTTATTTAGCCATTATCATTAACGAGGCAATCCAGATTAGTCTTTGCTATGTAACACCTCAAAATTAGTGTAACATGACATATGCTTTTACCATTTTAATATTTTTCCTTAAAAGCTTCATTTCATATCGCAAATGTGATAAGTTAATTGAGAAAGAACAAAGTTTTATTTGCAACGAAATTGACCTTTTTGACTGGTAAAAAATGTCGAAATCCTTTATCATCTATTGAAATAAAGATGAAAAAATGGACAAAATGTTGGATCCTTCGTGATTTTTCCCTGGCATATAAACCATTGTGAAATTGATTAGATGATTATAGAATGATAATTTATGTTTCCATCTTTCCTTTCTTTTATGTTGATTATTTTCATCAATCGTACAACATATTTGTTTGATTGAGTTAATATACTTGCTATATTAAAAAGCATTATATTCCCTTAGTTGTAGTGAAGAATTTAAGCATTAGAAGTGGTAACTTGATTTTTTTTTTACTTTTGTATTACAGGGGAGTTGAAATTCTATCATTGATGAGAGTATGTTAGAATCAAAACGCATATGACTTATAATATTTTATTAGGAAATGTATATGTTAAAGTATATATTCCAAATTGGATTGAATGTGTATATCTCAAAGTATATGGATTTTGATATATTTGCATGTGTATAATATTTTTGGCATATTTTTGCACAAATTAAATTTGGGAAGGCATGCCCAAATACTAGAATGGATAATTGAGGAATTTAATAACTCTTTGAACCCTTATTAATGAAATTTGCTTCTCAAAAGTTAATCTTGCTCTCTTTTTTTTACCCAAAAAAAAATTAAGCCTATTTATGTTTAGGATCAAAGTACATCCCCATGACTGTGAATAAAAAATCAATGTTTATAACTTTTGTCAAGTCAAAGTTATAAAATAACAAACTTAAAAAAATTAGTCTCTATTCAATAATTTGTAATAAAAATTCATTGCAACCAAGAGGGATATGGATGCATGGTTCCCTCTTCATAAAACTCCTCTCTACAATCTCACTTTATAAAATTTACAGACAATCATTTAATTCAATGAATTTTGAATACATATAAACTTCAATGTTTGATCATTAACAATTTCATCTACTATTCATGACACCACAAAAAGTGATTATGAGATTAAGAGATTAACATCCGTCACTAGGAAACAAAGCCATTGGTCAGAGATTATTTATTGATGCATGTCAAACATGTGGTAACAATGACTACTTGATGCATCACCTTCAAACCCAACATAGCTATATCTGTTGATTTTATTTCTCTACGATTTTATTCCTAATAGCTAATATCATAGGGCAACATTTCTCTATGAATTTTAATCACATTCAAAATTATAAAATTAAAAATGTATTTAATTGTCACATTTATAAATTACAATATTCATATGTTGATCTATTGTTCTAGATTACACTTGACCGTTATAAACTCAACTTCAAGGCTTTCCATTTGCATCATCAACTCATCTGGCTAATGGGTGATAAGAATGCAAGTCTCCATAATACGTTCATGGTCAGATTCTTGCATCTTCCATCTCCTTGGTTGACCTACCTTTTCCAAATAGAGTAGAAGTAATTAGCGAACGGTATGTGATCGACTGATCCAAGTAGATCTCCAGACAGCAGTGGCATGGAAAAGGATCAAAATTCAAATTGGTGGAAAGTCGATTAACTTGACATTAGATTGAAGTGCTCATCTCCCTGATTCCAACGGTGCGAACGCCACTCCAATCCGAGTCCAGGTGAGGAAGATAGAGGCAGTCAAAGTTTTGGTTCACTTTTGCTGAGTGGGCAAGCTTAATGGAGACACAATTTGGAAGTTCTCCGGAGGACGGAATTTGGCCAACTTTGGCCGGATTCTGAATGAAATTGTCGCTCGTTAAATTGTTCCTTTCGGTCCAAATTTCGAATTTTCAAAAATGACCATATTGTTTTATAACAAAAAATATTAAAAAAAGGGGGGGTGGCGGGCCATTAGCCCCACCACCCCAATCCTTATCATATATGTTATATTGGAGGGGTGGGCCACTACCCCTAGCCCCTCCCCCCATAATTAGTGGAACCCCTTGTTTGGGCGGGCCATTACAATTGCACGCGGAGGAATATGTGGTCTGACCCTTGGGGCACGGACCCAACCACAACAACATTTAAACAAACTACCCAAGTGAATATATGGGCCACCGTAGAGCAAGCAGAGGTGAGGTGGGTGGGCTACCCAAGGTGGGCCCAACCCAACCTCCCTTCCAAAAAAATGTTTTTGTTATGTAAAATGGGAGGGGGTGGGGTTTGACCGCCTGAACCCCTCCACAATATTCAGATCTCTAACCACTCCGCCCAACGAAGTTTTTGAAAAGTCCGCCCACCTGTTAATGTTGAAAATAATACTAAGAGGGGGGGTGAATCAGTATTATAAAGTCAACTATTTTTCAATTCAACCATAGATTTGTATACGCTACTTTAGTTAAAGAAGCTAGCGTATATATGCAACTTCAATTAAGGAAAATAGCGTATAACTCATAGACTTGTAATTTAATTATTCTTCAAGTGTTAATCTTAAATCAATGAGTTAGAACCATATAGACATCAACCAGGAATAGAAACAATAATGCAGACAGTCACACATAAGAACACAAGATATAAGGTGGAAACCCAATGTGGGTGAAAACCACCTATTGCAAATGTCTCTATCTTCTTTCAATTAGAAACCTCTTTTTACAATGATTTTGTACTGGTGTAGTCCTTTACCAGTATGCAGGCTACAACCTACAGAGGGCTACAACCCTCTCTCTCGTTCTCCAGCTTCTCCTGGAAGGGAGCTACAACCCCCTTTAGCTCCTGTACTAGCAGTGGTACTAGTACGCAGGCTGCTACCTGCAGAAGGCTTCAACCTTCTCTTTCTTCCAGGGACCACGTTTCATAAATTTTCAGACTAGATCCATGAACATCAAACAAACATCAGGTATATGTGTATCAACCAATCTCCTTTCCACAAGCACTACTGAATCAACCAATAACTTCTCAGAATGCTGTAACTAGAAAACAATACCAGTGACCAGACACCAATGTTGAATCTAGAACACTGCAGTACTACACAGAAGCAGCTAAAACATATTTCAAGAGACGTACGCTACTTCACTATGTATAAACTTGCGTACATACGCAGCTGTATCAAATTCAACCTGCGTATATGCTTTCTTCAGTTGCTGAACCTGCATGTATACGCGCCTATGCCACGCCGAACCTGCGTACAGATCTATACAAGGCAATTTTTCTCTTTTCAAGTTTCAGACATCAACTATACCCAGTTTATTAGATTTAGAGATCTAATCATGTGCCAAATATAACAGTTCAAAAACCATACAATGATACTACCATTTAAGCCTTAAGGTCTTGATTTAACAATAGTACTTATCCATCTTTTAGCACTCAGGTTCTTCCTTGGATCAGATTCAGCAATGCACCATAAACCAATCACAGTGTTCCCGATCTTGCTCTTCTTCAGATATTCAATACTTGATTCGATACCCTTGCCAAATGATCTCCTTGCTCTTTTATATTCTAGGCCTTACTCAAACCATGGTCCAAAACCATTAAGAACCAATACCAAGAATCTAATACCTGGGTTCAACACCTTGGATGCAATACCACAGACCAAAACCATAGGTTCAAATACGTCGGACTAAATACCATGAACCAAACATAATTTTTTGCCACATGTACGCGCTTTTTTTTGCATGAAAGTGTGTGCATACGCATATGTGCTTTTTGATCGGTGATACCACGTGTATATGCGACTTTGTTGAGAGGAACCTGCATATACCTTATTTTATTCCATTCTGATTGCCTGAACTGTGATCTGCCACCTAAGAACGTTGCCATCAAGGACAACACCTGTGCCATAGTGCCAAAATTATGTCATAATGCCAACAATCTCCCCCTTTGGACTTGATGGAAACCTTCCAATATTCAAAGTCATTCTCTCCCTTTGACATCAAGGGCAAAGGGTTATGCTCCCCCTGAGTTCTTATTCTACTGTGTTGTCCAAACTCCCCCTGACTGTAGGCAAGGTCTGCAAGAAGATGTTCTACAAAAGAAACATGACTTTATACATTATAAATGACCTTCCTACCACCAAATACTCGTACATACATTCATTTCCCAACCAAGTGGGGATACATCAAGATAAAACAAGAACATTACATCATTCATCCCAGGCATAGTGGGGAAACCAAGAAGAGCCGTTACATGACCTTGATAAGAAAAGAAATACATGACATAGAGACTAAATGATAACAACTATCATCAGCAGCATCTGTCAATCACCATTCAGACCAGCAACCATGCTTTCCCTCTGCACCTGTTCCATCAAAACAACTGTGAAAGTGCACCAAGATCTTCTAAGATAATGCCAACAATGCATTATTAGAAGAATATATGCTCCCCCTGAACCTGTGCCAGATGGTCTCTGTTAGACCCATATCAGACTCTTTTCATCCTGAGTCCTGGCCCACTACTTGTCTTCAAACCAACATATACATGACTGTACCCACAAAAACTGGTGTATGTATGCAGATCCTTCTCATGAAACTCACGTACAACCAATTTTCTCTGAACCAGACAAGATTCAGCAGCAAGATGATGCATCAACTACCCCCAGCTTATGTCTGAGGTATTCAAATGTCTCCCTGGGCAATGGTTTGGTGAGTATATCAGCAACTTGTTCCTTAGAGGGAACATGCTCCAATTTAACCTTTTGTTCAAGCACTTGTTCCCGAAGAAAATGATACTTGATAGGTATGTGATTAGTCTTTGAATGCATGATAGGATTCTTTGAAATACTGATTGCACTTGTATTATCACAAAATATAGAGATAGGTGGAGTACAAGTAATTTGCATGTCTTGCAATGTTTGCATCATCCAAAGGAGTTGTGTGCAACAAGATGCAGCAGCCACATATTCTGCTTCAGCCGTAGATAATGCAATTGAGATTTGTTTCTTGCTGAACCAAGACACTAATCTAGACCCCATAAAGAATGCACCACCACTAGTGCTTTTTCTGTCATCCACACTTCCTACCCAATCTGCATTTGTATATGCATGAAGTGTGAGATTTGTACCTCCAGGATACCATATGCCATAGTTTTGAGTTCCTTGAAGATACTTGAAAATTCTCTTTACTGCTTGAAGATGAGTTTCTTTTGGGTTTGCCTGAAACCTTCCAACTATTCCTACTGCATGCATAATGTCTGGTTGGGTACCTGTTAGATAGAGCAGACTACCAATCATGGATCTATAGGTTGGTTGATGAACTGTTGTTGATTCATCATTTTAACTAAGACTACATCCTGTTACCATAGGGGTACATACTCGCTTCGAATCCTACATCCCAAATTTCTTCAAGATCTGCTTGAGATACTTGGTTTGTGATAGAAAAATGTCGTCTTTGTTTTGTTGGACTTCCAAACCAAGAAAATATGTGAGCTCACCAAGCAGGGACATTTCAAATTCTTTTTGCATCACCAAGGCAAAGTTTTGACTCATGTCTTCTTCATTGCTACCAAAAATGATATCATCAACATATACAACAAGTATTAGCAACTTATCATTGTCAATTTTTACATATAGATTGATATCTGTTGATCCTTTTACAAAACCTTATTGATGGAGATACTTATCCAACCGATAGTACCAAGCCCTTGGAGCCTGTTTAAGACCATAGAGAGCCTTTTTAAGTCTGCATACAAGTTTTGGATCATTTCTAAGGATAAACCCATCTGGTTGCTCAATATATACTTCTTCATCCAAGTCTCCACTCAGAAAGGAAGATTTTATGTCCATCTGAAATACTTTGAACTTCTGAAAGCTAGAGAGAGCAAGGAACATTCTTATAGCCTCAAGTCTGGCAACTGGTGCAAAAGTTTCTTCAAAGTCTATGCCTTCTTGTTGTGCATACCCTTTACAAACAAGTCTTGCCTTGTTTCTCACCACATCTCCATTTTCATTTAGCTTATTTTTGAAAATTCGTTTTGTCCCTATGACATTCTTATCTTTTGGTCTAGGAACCAACTCCCAAGTGTTATTCTTTTCAATCTTCTCGAGTTCTTCGTCCATGGCCTTGACCCAGCATTCATCTTTGCAAGCCTCTCTTACATTTTGCGGCTCAGTGGAGGAGAGCAATGCTAGATAGCTTGAAGCTTCTAAAATGGTTCTTCTTGTTTGTACACCTGCCTCTTTCTGCCCCAAAATTTGAGATTCTCAATGATTCTTCTAAACGTATCTGGATGGAGTCTTTTCTTCAATCCTTATCTGTTCTTTTGGTGCCTCATGGGTTTCTTCTTCGTCATGAATTTGATTTGATGTTGATGGATAGTCTTCGTCATCTTCGAATTCTTCAGATTTTACCTGTCTAGAAGTGCTTCCTTCTTCATCAACCACTACATCAATGCTTTCAATAATTTTGCCAAGTCTTATATTGTAGCATTTGTAAGCTTTGTTGTGGGGAGAGTGGCCAAGTAAAATTCCTTCATCTACTCTAGGTTCAAACTTGCCAAGATTTTCATCAGTCCTTTTAATGTATCATTTGCTTCTAAAAATTTTGAAGTATTTTACCGTGGGAGTCTTACCATACCAAAGTTCATGAGGAGTCTGAGTGTTGTTTATCTGGACGTTTGCCTTGTTGAGGATAGTAACAGGGGCAAATGCGACTTCACCCCAAAAGGTTGCAGGAGTTCCAGATTCATCAAGCATAGCACAAGCCATTTGTTGAACCGTTCTGTTCATCCTTTCCACTACTCCATTTTGCTGAGGAGTCCTTGCAGCTGAGAATTCCCTTCTTATTCCATGTTCTTCACAAAAATCAAAGAATTCATCCGAGGTAAATTCCCCTCCTCGATCGGGTCTGAGACATTTGATTCTGTGATCTGATTCATTTTCAACCAAGGCTTTGAATGACTTGAAATTTTCGAAGGCTTCATCTTTATACTTCATGAGTCCTATCCAACACATCCTTGAAAAGTCATCAATGAACAATATGAATTACTCTTCTCCTCGAGGTGACCTCTTCCTAGTTGGACCACATATATTGGTTTGAACAAGTTCAAGTGGCCTGCTAGCTGATCCTTCCTTCTCAAGAAAATTAGTTCTGGTTTGCTTACCAAATTGACATGATTTGCATATTGTATTGTCTGGAATTCTGATGTCAGGGAGATCACGAACCACCTGATATTTACATGCTTTCCTTATCTGGGAGAAGCTAAGATGCCCCAATCTTCTGTGCCATAGCCAGTGTTCATCATTCTTGCTTAGATAGCATTGTTGTTCCCCTTCTTTGAATATGTATAAATTATTTGGAGTTCTTGTGCCTTTGATCACTGTTTTTCCTGTGTCAAGCTCACGAACAATACATCCATTTGATCTAAATATTACATCAGTTCCTTGATCGCACATTTGACTAACACTTAATAGATTATGCTTTAAGCCATCAACATACATAACATTTCCATCTTTGACTTTCTTTTTCAACTGAGCAGAACCTTTACCTTTTATGAATGCAGGGGTGTCATTTCCAAATGAGACCTTCTTTTCCATTTCTAAGGCAGTATATGACTGAAGTTTTTCTTTATCGCCTATCATATGTTTTGAGCATCCACTGTCAATGTACCATTTATTTTCCTGTCCTTCCACATATAAGGCTATCCCACATCTTTCTGGTTGTGGTTCTTTCTTTTTCCATGTTTTGGAACTTAGTGAAGATGGCTCCTTCTAAGTTGTTTGCCGAAACTTGCTTCTGCATTCAGAGTCTTCATGACCGAAATTGTTACAGATAGAACATTCTATTTCATTTTCAAGAGCAGAGAAGTTATTGTAGGTTCTTTTCGTGATTCCTGTCATACTCCTTTATTTTTGAGCTTCCCTAGTCATGATGGTCTTATAGGCAACACATTGAGTAGCTTTATGACCAAAGTTATGACGAGAAACATTGGCCATTGAAGAAATTCCTACAATTATCAAATCTACCAACCATATGACTATAGTTTCCATTGACGTCCATTCTTGGGCCAGAATGATTTACCTGTGGTCAATCGAAGCTTCTGTTCATCCTTGAAGTAGATTGCCCCCAATTTACTTGGTAATTTGCATTATGCTTTTGTTGTCGATTGTCAACTTGTTCACTTCTCCTTGCTGCATCAAGATAACTTTTGGAGGTGGATGGCTTTTGCACTTGCTTCTGAGCTTGAGATGCTTCTTTAGAATATCCGAGACCTGTCTTGATTAGAGGAGAACGCTGCACTTTGATAATTTCATCTAAAGTTTCAGATCCTTTAGCAACTCTGAGATTAAGGGCTTTTGTTTTCTCAATTCCTTTCCTAAGTCCCACAATTTCACATTCTAACTCTTCATTGTGTTTATCTTTTTTCAGCAAGTTGGAATGTTAGAGTATCTATAATCATATTCTTTTCCTCTAAACACACCTTCAGTTTAGATATTTCTTCATAAAGTCCTTCATTTATAGCATCCAAGAAATCATCATCTTCAAAAGCCATCAAAATTCTATTATCATTACCTTGTTCATCTTCATCACTATTTGACAATCCATCACTATCTTCATGTGTGTAATAGCTCTTCTTATTTACATTCTGTTTTTGGTTCCATCTAACAGGTTCCTTACCTTTGTCTAGTTTATCTTTATGAGGACATTTTGCAGCATAATGACCGACTCTTCTACAAGCGAAGCATTTGAAAGGCAGCTTACCTCTGAATATTCCAGTGCCCTGTTGAAGGTTCTTGACAAAATTTGATTCTTCCTCTTCTTCTGACATATGTCCTGACTCATAGTAATCTCCTTTTCCTGAAGCCTTGAATGTAGCTTCTCACCTGTTTGATGGTCCTCCTTTTCTCATTTTGTAAGCAATTAGAATTCTGTGTAGCTACGACATGGTAAGGTTCTATAGATTCTGCTTTCTTCTATGGCAGAAACTTTTGAGTCAAACTTGGGAGACAAAGATCTTAGAACCTTTTCAACCACAATAACTTCTTTTATTTCTTCACCCAAGTTTTTCATACAATTTACAATTTCATCTATATGTAGGAAATAGCTAGCCACACTTTCACCATTATGCATTCTGAGACTTTCATATTTAATTCTAAGAGTTTGTAATTTTTCTCATTTTACCTGTTCATATCCTTCATAGCTTAGAATGATCCTGTCCCATATTTCTTTTGCGCTTTTTAGCTGCATAACCTTGACGAATTCTGATTGAGATAGACTTCCTAATAGAGTTTTGACAGCTTTTGCATTTGTTTCATACTGCTTCTTGCCAGCTGCATCTGTAGGAGTTGCTGATGGAAATGTGTATCCTATTTCCACAATATCCCAAACTTCTGTACCAAGAGATTGAAGATAGGCAGTGATTCTTACCTTCCAAGAGACGAAGTTGCTCCCATCAAAAATCGGTGGCCTGATAGAAGCTTCCTTTTCGTAGTTGCTCATGATGATAGATCTTCCTTCAAGTGGTCAAGCTTCTTCTGAAGGACCGGCTCTGATACCAATTGTTGGAAATAATACTGAGAGGGGGGGTGAATCAGTATTATCAAGTAAAATATTTTTCAATTCAACCACAGATTTGTGTATGCTACTTTAGTTAGAGAAGCCAGCATATATACGCAACTTCAGTTAAGGAAAACAACGTATAACTCACAGACTTGTAATTTAATTATTCTTCAGGTGTTAATCTTAAATCAGTGAGTTAGAACCATATAGACATCAACCAAGAATAGAACAAATAGTGCAGACAGTCACACATAAGAACACAAGATATAAGGTGGAAACCCAATGTGGGTGAAAACCACCTGCTGCAATATGTCTTTATCTTCTTTCAATTAGAAAATTATTTCTACAATGATTCTATACTGGTGCAGTCCTTTACCAGTACGCAGGCTACAACCTGCAGAGGGCTACAACCCTCTCTCTCGTTCTCCAGATTCTCCTGGAAGGGAGTTACAACCCCCTTTAGCTCTTGTACTAGCAGTGGTAGTAGTACGTAGGCTACTACCTGCAAAAGGCTTCAACCTTCTCTTTCTTCCAGGGACCACGTTTCATAAATTTTCAGACTGGTTCCATGAACATCAAACAAACATCAAGTATATGTGCATCAACCAATCTCATTTCTACAAACACTACTGAATCAACCAATAACTTCTCAGAATGTTGTAACCAGAAAACAATACCAGTAACCAGACACCAATGCTGAACCCAGAACACTGTAGTACTACACAGAAGCAACTAAAACATATTTCAAGAGACGTACGCTACTTCACTATGTATAAACCTGCGTACATACACAGCTGTATCAAAGTCAAGCGACATATACGCTTTCTTCAGTTGCTCAACCTGCATGTATACGCACCTATGCCACGCCGAACCTGCATACAGATCTATACAAGGCAATTTTTCTCTTTTCAAGTTTCAGGCATCAATTATACCCAGTTTATCAGATTTAGAGATCTAATCATGCCCCAAATATAACAGATCAAAAACCATACAATGATACTACCATTCAAGACTTAAGATCTTGATTCATCAATAGTACTTATCCATCTTTTAGCACTCAAGTTCTTCCTTGGATCAGATTCAGCAATGCACCATAAACCAATCACAGTGTTCCCAATCTTGCTCTTCTTTAGATATTCAATACTTGATTTGATACCCTTGCCAAATGATCTCCTTGCCCTTTTATATTCTAGGCCTTACTCAAACCATGGTCCAAAATCATTAAGAACCAATACCAGGAATCCAATACCTGGGTTCAACACCTTGGATGCAATACCACGGACCAAAACCATAGGTTCAAATATGTCGAACTAAATACCATGAACCAAACATAATCTTTTTCCACATGTACGCGATTTTCTTTGCATGAAAGTGCGTGCATACGCATACGCGCTTTTTGATCGGTGATACCGCGTGTATACGCAACTTTTTTGAGAGGAACCTGCATATACCTTATTTTCTTCCATTCTGATTGCCTGAACTATGATCTGCCACCTAAGAACGTTGCCATCAAGGACAACACATGTGCCATAGTGCCAAACTTATGTCATAATGCCAACAGTTAATATTTAAACTCAGTTCACTAGTGCGGCCAGGAGCGGAGGAGCATGTATGCAGTTCGAGGCAGGTTCATTTGTAGGTGGCGGAACCATGAGTAGTGCAGAGAGAGGGGTGGAACCATGATCTGAGCAATTTATCTAGGGGACTAGCTTTTCACTTTATCACATTTTGAAAAATTTTATATGGTTTCATCATCTCTCGATGCCACGAATGCAAGGGTGTTTTCCGTTTCTCCAACAGAGTTCTGCATTTTTCAGCCATTCTCCAGAATGGAGGTATAAGATTCCTTCTTGTAAATGATGATTGTACTCTTCTTTCTCATGCCACTTAATGAATGAAGGCCTCCCCATTGATCGAGCAGGGCCCGAAGATGTAGTCCAAATCAGACGAATTTCGTTATCAAGTTTCTTGTCTTCTTTCATGCTTTATGTATTTCTCCTCTTCTCCCATGTGCACATTAAATTTCTATGTTTAAGCTACAATTTATTCATGTAATTCTTTAATACATCTATAAGTAAAAGATCTTGGATCAAGTGGTATCAGAGCAGGTCTTTGTAGATGTGAATTGCATGTTTGTATGCTAACAAGAAACAAGCTCCGAAGAGGTGAAGGGAAAATAAAGTCTTCCAATCCCGAAGCGGGGCATGCACATCGAAGGAGAAAGACGACAGATTAAGAGGCTCATTATGAAGAGGAGCTCAATTTCCACAAAACCTTCTATATAATGGTAGAAAATGTCGGTCAGTTACTTTCAAGGCTGGATAAAGCAGAAGGGAAGAAGGGAAAAAGGCAGAATAACAAGGTTTAGTGCATGGAAATGGTGAAGAAGAACCCCCTCCTTCTCCTTCCATGAGTGAAATTTCTTCTTCCTCTCATCAACATCATCATAGAAATGCAAGGGATACATCTAAGAAAACTTTCTTTAAATTATATGTCAAATTTGATCTTCCCATGTTTAACGGTGAAATTAGTGAAGAAAAGCTTAATAACTAGATTAGGTAGATTGAAATCTACTGTAATATTCAGTAGATAGAAGAGGACGAGGCAAAGATTCAGCTGGCTTCTCTTCGGCTGAGTAACACCACTCTCGTCCGGCGGGAGAGAAAATTGTGAAGTAGTAAAATTGTGGGTAACCTTCTTTCCTCATGGCCTAGTTTCATTTCTGCATTAAAGGAACAATTTTATCCCTTGGGTTATAAGCAAAAATCCTTAATGGATTGGCAATACTTAAGGCAAGGCAGAGGTCAGTATGTTCAAAGCTTTACAGGAGAGTTTAGAAAACAAGCACTTAATTTGGGCATTGCACTTGACTCACCTGAAGTAGTAACTAAGTATATTGGATCATTACATAGTTGCCTTAGACATTCATTATTATTGTTTGAACCAACTACTATTGAATCAGCCAGTGTAAAGGCCATCCATCTTGAGAAAAGGGGCAAAAATGAAAGAAATGATCATTTCAAGAAACCACCTTTCAAACCTCCAAATGGAAAACCCAAAGTGAAAGGAAAAGGAAAGGAGAAGAGGACATATTCAACCAAGAAAGATGAAGGAGAAAGGCCTACTTGCACTCACTGCAAAAGGGAAGGTCATGACGACGATCATTGTTGGAAACTATACCCAGAAAAGAGACCAAATAATTTTGGAGGAAAAGGCAAGCAAAAGATAGTGGCAACCGCGCAGCAAGACCTTGGATCTAATTCCAGAGATGAAGCATTGGTCACAGTAGCAGGAACAAAAGGTACTCTTACACCTCATGTTAATTCTAAATCACATGAAGGCACTAGTTCAATAGATGAGTCTCTTCCTAATGAATGAAAGAGAATTGAGCTATTTTATATTAGAGTTATCATAAATCATACAAAAGTGGTAACTCTATTTGATACTGGATCCCAAAAAAAATTAATTTCAGAGTCCTTGGTAAAGAAGCTAGGCTTAGAAACCAAACCAAATCCAAAACCTTACCCACTTGGATGGATACATGATAAATCAAAATTGAATGTAACTAAGCACTGCAAGGTTAAATTTGTGATCGCTTCTAAGTTAGTGAATGAGGTAAAACTTGATGTGATACAATCGGATATATGTGGCATGGTGTTAGGGAGTCCATATTTATATGATAGAAAGGCAATCTTCTTTCATCATGAAAACAAATACCAAATCACAAAAGATGGGGTAGAATATACTGTAAGGGCTCATCAAACTAAAATCAATGCTAGCCTTGTAAGTGCAAGACAAATGAAGAGGTCGATGAATTCCAGTAAGGGTTGCATGCTTATGGTTGTAAGGGGGAAAGATGCAGAATTATCCGATGCTTGCTAGGGTTGTGATCATGTGCATAAAAAGGAATTATGTGAATGTATTTCTAAATATGATGAGATGTTTCAAGAACCAAAAGGATTACCTCCAAAGAGGGAATCCAACATGATATCCATTTGTAGCATGACACTCCTTTACTGAATATTGGCATGTACAGGATGTCGACCATTGAGATGGGGGAGATCAAAAGGCAGGTGCAGGAACTATTGAACCAAGGGGTCATCAGACAGAGAACTACTCCATGCAGCTCTCCGATTGTCTTAGTGCCGAAGAAAGATGGCACATGGAGGATGTGTGTGGATTACCAAGCACTAAACAAAATCACGGTGAAAAATCGTTACCCTCTTCCCTGCATAGATGATTTATTAGATCAATTAAAGAATGTTATCTATTTCACCAAATTGAATTTGCATAGTGGCTATCACCAGGTCCAAATTGCAGAGAAGGATGTGTGGAAAATAGCCTTCAAGACTAAACAGGGGTTGTTGGAATGGATGGTGATGTCATTTAGACTTTGCAACGCTCCAGCCACTTTCATGAGGGTCAGGAATGATTCCTTTAGGCCTTCCATAGATGAATTTGTTCTTGTATATCTAGATGATATTATTGTCTTTAGTGAAAGTTGGAATGAACATGTATGCCATGTAAAGAAAGTGCTTGATGTATTGAAAAAAGAAAAACTCTATGTAAAATTGTCAAAGTGTGATTTTGGGAAAACCTCTTTGGTTTACTTAGGCCATATTGTTGGTCATGGTCAGCTAAAAATTGATCCTTCTAAAGTTGAAGCAATTCTAAATTGGCATAAGCCTACTAGTGTAACTAAGGTGGGTGTAGTACAGTATTGGAGGAGATTTATTGCCAATTTCTCTATTATTGCAGCACCATTACACACACTGAAAAGTGTAAAGCATATCTTTCAATGGGGAGGAAAGTAGCATAAGTCCTTCAAAACATTGAAAGAAAATATCAGAACCGCACTAGTATTTGCCTTACCAGATCTCCAATAGCCATTTGAGATCGAGACTGACGCCAGCAGATATGCCATGGGAGTTGTACTGATGCAGCAAAAGAAGCTGATATGTTACCATTTAGAGAAGTTCTCTCAGGCTGTGATAAACTATCCCACTTATGACAAGGAGTTATATGCCTTGGTCCACAGTGTGAAAAAGTGGAAACACTACCTGATCGGCAAGGAGACCATCATCCATATGGATCATTAGCCCTTGCAGTATCTTCAGTCACAAACCAAGTTGCAGCAATCTCGTCATTTCAAGTGGATGGGTTTTCTTCAGCAATTTCATCTGGTAATAAAGTATAAGAAGGGCACTAGTAATAAGGTGGTCGATATGCTATCTAACCCTCCTATTTCTGCTTCTATTATTTTGCATAATGCTTCGTTATCTTTTGAAACTTATCTTGAACAATATGCTAACGATGATGGCTTTAAGGGCGATTTATGCAAAACTAACCCATGGTTCATAGGTGGACAACTATCACTTACAGGGGAAACTGTTGTATCACCTTGGAAAATTGTGCATACCCACAGGGGAAAGGGTACATGTAATCCGGGAGGCCTACACCTCCCTTGTGTCTGGTCATTTTGGTGTTGAAAAAATTTTGTGTCATGTACAAAGGTTTTGTTTTTTGCCTCATATAAAGAACATTGTGACTCACTATGTAAAGGGATGTGTGATGTGTTCTGTTTCAAAGCCCTCTAATAGAAAACTCGGGATCTACACACCACTCCTTATTCTGAGTCATCCATGGGAAAGTGTGTTGATGGATTTTGTAGGAGGTTTGCCTTTATCTAGGAAAATTCATGATTATTTGTATGTCGTCGTTGACCATTTTAGTAAGATGTGTATTTTAATCCCTTGTAAAAAGAAGATCACTGCAGAGCAGACTGCTTATCTTTTCATTCAGCATGTTTGGGTCCATTTTGGGTTGCCCACATCTATTGTGTCAGATTGGTACTCTCACTTTCTCGGAGAGTTTTGGACCAACTTGTGGAAGATGATGGACACCAAGTTGAAAAGAAGCACAACATTCATCCACAGAAAGACAGACAGATAGAGGTTTT
This sequence comes from Pinus taeda, assembly GCA_000404065.3. Classification (NCBI taxonomy): domain Eukaryota; kingdom Viridiplantae; phylum Streptophyta; class Pinopsida; order Pinales; family Pinaceae; genus Pinus; species Pinus taeda. Next base: position 61,050 of record APFE031679740.1, on the reverse strand, counting down.
CAACCACACCATGGTACACTTGTTGCGAGGCTATTGTGGGAAACATCCTAAATTTTGGGATGGGCATCTTCCATATGTGCAACATTCCTAAAATCGTGCAATGCACTCATCTACACATCATTCACCATTTGAGACATGTTTTGGCTACCTACCCAAAGATCCTTTTGATATGGTCTTTGGAAGGGAAGATGACTCCAGTGGATGTGATGAGAGGGACAAAGCACAACGGATCCAGTTGATTCACCAAGCAATATAGGAGCAATTGGAGAAAAGTCAAGCCTGGTACAAGGCTTGACATGACAAACATCGAGTCGACCATCAATTTCAAGTGGGTGACAAAGTGTGGTTCCATATCAGCAAGGACAGGATGAAAGGAGAAGGGAAGAAGTTGCGACCAATCCGGTATGGTCTATTCACCATCTTGGAGAAGATTGGAAACAATGCCTTTCTCTTGATTTGCTGACATATATGCAAATGTACTCCATAACGAACGTGGAAAACTTAAATCTGTATGAGCCACCATTGATTATGGACACCGAAGAGGTGGGCACAGTTCCTACAGTTGATGACTTTAAACCAGAATATCTCGATGAGTTACCTAAAGATATCATCCTTGACAGAAGAACCAGGACTTCACGACGGGGAGATGTGGAATACCTTCGAGTTGGTTTCAAAGGGATGCACCCTAGCAAGGCAAAATGGCTAGAAAAATAAAGAGTGAGGGAACAATTCCCTCACTTGCCAATTGACTGATAAAGCTTTTGGCGGTCCAAAAGCTCCTCAATGGGGAGGATTGATCCAGGTGGATCTCCAGACACCAGTGGCATGGAAAAGGCTCAAAATTCAAAGTGGCAGAAATTCGATTAACTAGACATCAAATCGAAGTGCTCGTCACCCTGATTCCAACGGTGTGAACGACACTCCAATCCAAGTCTGGATGAGGAAGATAAAGGCAGTCAAAATTTTGGTTGAATTTTGCTGATTGGGTAGGCTTAATGGAGACACAATTTGGAAGTTCTCTAGCAGACGAAATCCGGCCAACTCCGGCCAGATTCTAGGCAAAATTGTTGCCTCGTTAAATTGTCCCCTTCAGTCCAAATTCCGAATTTTAAAAAACGGCCATATTGTTTTATAACAAAAATTATTAAAAAAAGGGGGTGGAAGACCATCAACCCGCCACCCCAATCCTTATCATATATGTTATATTGGAGGGGTAGGCCACTACTCTCGGCCCCTCCCCCCATACTTAGCGGAACCTCGTTTTTGGGTGGGCCATTACAGTTGCACACGGAGGAATATGTGGGCTGGGCCTTGGGGCACGGACCCAACCACAACCACATTTAAACAAATTGCCCACGCGAATATATGGGCCACCGTAGAGCAAGCAGAGGTGAGGTGGGCGGGCCGCCCAAGGCCAGCCCAACCTGACCTCCCTTCCAAAAAAAAATTTCGTTATGTAAAATGGGAGGGGGTGAGGTTTGACAAACCGACCCCCTCCACAATATTCAGATCTCTAACCACTTCGCCCAATGGAGTTTTTGGAAAGTCTACCCACCTGTTAATACTTAAACTCAGTTCACTAGCGCGACAAAGAGCGGAGGAGCATGCACATAGTTCGAGGCAGGTTCATTTGCAAGTGGCGAAACCATGATCTGAGCAATTTCTCTAGCGGGCGAGATTTTCACTTTGTCAGATTTTGATAAATTTTATATGGTTTCAACATTTCTCGACGCCACGAACACAATGGTGTTGTCTATTTCTCCAATAGAGTTTTGTGTTTTTTGTCCATTTTCCAAAATGGAGGTATAAGACTCCTTTTTGTAAATGATGATTGTACTCTTCTTTCTCATGCCACTTAATGAATGAAGGCCTCCCCATTGATCAAGCAGGGTCCGGAGATGTAGTCCAAATCGGACGAACTCCGTTATCAAGTTTCTTGTCTTCTTTCATGCTTTATGTGTTTCTCCTATTCTCTCATGTGCATATTAAATTTCTATGTTTAAGCTACAATTTATGCATGTAATTCTTTAATACATCTATAAGCAAAATATCTTGGATCATCGACTCAAGACCAAAGTGGTGAGTAGCGACTATATGAGTGCACTAACCATCATACCTTGATTTTTACCTTCTGGTATCACAGCATCACTTCTCTAGGTAGTTCTTTTTCGTCTAGTGATGAAGTATTTTTTAAGCTCCCTACTCATGGCTAAGACATAATAGGATTTCATATTCCAATTTATCATATAATCAATGCCAACAATTAATAAACATTTTATATGCTCTACAACATGTCTCACAGCTTGAGAATTCAATGAAAATATATCCAATATGTGTTGAATTTCTTCTTGAAATATTTATGGAGACTCACCATGCATTTGTTCAATATATTTAAGAGGAATCATGAGAGTATAGTGTATTTTTTTGCATGTATGTTGAACAAATCAATGCCACTTTAATTGATCAAAAGAAAAATTCCTAATACCACTAACTACCAAATTAGAAAGAGCTTGACAAATATAACTACCAAATATAAATATAACCATTTTTACATGATTCTTCAATTCTTTTCTTAGGAATATTACTATTTATAAGATATCTTTAGTCCTCTAATATTTATTTTTAGACTATATATTGCTTTTTAATTCCCTTGTCCCATGATATTGGTGTAACTAGAATCTAGGTACATCCATTCATTAGTTTTCCGAGAGCCCATGGAACCATTTGTTATTGTTATGTTTGTGTTTAAATACATTGCAAATTTTCTTTTTTATAGTAGCAATACCTCTTGAAAAATTTCATTTATCAACTTGATATTTCCTTAGCTTTTGATCCACTTATTTCAACATTGTTATTGTTCACAATTATGGCATAGATAGTGGAAGTATTGCTTCGTATTAAAATCCTCACTTTACATTAGCTACTGCAATAAACCACAACTATTTGTGTAGCTACTCATCTTGTTTCTCCTCAATGTTACATTTTTAACATATGAACAATGCAAATATATGAAATGTTGCATGCTTAACATGTAAGCAATGAAAATGTATGAAATAAAACCTCAAGTGAAACTACTTTGTGTACCAATAAAATAAGTGTGAATTTGACTAGAATCAAAGTGATTAGGGTTTTAGACACAAGTCAATATATCTATTTCCTAAGTATTCGAGTCCCACAAGCAATAATCTCTCTTTACTCCCCTCCCAACACATGTTTAAGAAATGAAAAAACTTAATCATTTGGGCATAGGATTGAAGGGTGTGTGATAAAGGTGATATATTGTTCTATAACCCCAAACTTTTAATAGTGAAGAGGTTTGAAGCTTCATTTGGTTTCACAGCAAGTCACATTTACCAAGTGAAGCATTTGACCTTTTTTAAAATTAGTTCTTCTTAGCAACAATTTTTCATTTCTTCAAAAGACTATATAAATCATAAACTAAAAGTGATACCTACAACAAGGATGGTATTATATTTTTGTTCACATATCTCATTCATCAAACATTTCAATCAAAATCCAATCCCAAGTAAAAAGTATTGTGAGAAGATAAGGAAATAGAAAACTTCTTAAAAAAATAGGCCCTTAAGAATAAAAGTAAAAGAATTGGAGAGTAAATAGAAACCTAAAGAAGACAGAGAGTTGCTCAAAAATCAGAGGACGATGAAGATAGCAAAGTTGATGAAGAAGATATTGTATAATAATTTGCAAAGTTGTTGAACTAAATACTAATAGAAATTAAAATTTATTCTTATATAGGAAATCTAAATAAATATTGAGGGAATTATTACTAACTTAATGATATGGAGAATATTTTGAATTTGAGAGAATAGAAGATTGTTGAAAAATCAAGCTAGTGTTTACCAAATTGAAGGGTCAAGTTAATTTCATGTCATAAAAAGAAATTCTATACCTATATTTTTACAAATAATTATAAGATAATTTGTGACTAAAAAAACATGCAATACATAAATACACACTCCATACAAGAAGGAACCTATTCAACTAGTTTTTAAGTATGTTAATATTTGAAAATCAATATTCAAGATGAAATTAGTTGAAAAAACTTTTCTTCATTAGAAGCACCATATCATTTAGTGTTACATGTGTAAGTAAAATTACCATAACATAATAGTAAGAATAAATTTATTAAAGGAAGAACTTATCATAACTATAAATAATTTCACAATTTCAAACAAAAAGTAGAAGAAGTGTGGGATAAAAATTATGAGAAGACCAATGAAATTGTTAATAAGGAAACAAAAAGAAATTGAGATAGAGGTTTTAGTGGATTTAGTGAAAAAGAAAGATGTTTTGGTATTATCAACAATGGATACATTGTTATCATTTGTAGTGAAGAGAGGCACAAGTGGTTTAAGCAGTTTTGGGGAGAGTGTATATGGAAATTTTAGCACAACAATCAAGTATGGCACATGGAGGGATACGAGGATTGAAAGTCTATATGTTTTGCAAGGAACCTTTTTTTTGCAAACAAACTAGGATACCCAATGTATTTTATGTTTTTAATTATGTTCATCAAATCTTGACAACTTTATTACCTTTTTTCTACTTTTGAAGCATACTTTGCAATATATTTCATGATTACATGTTGAGAAAGAACTAGCTGAAAACCAGCATTAGAAACTACCTCAGTATAAGAAGATTAACATTGTAAATATTTAGCATATCATCAATAATTGCATGCTAATATTTCTTTTTCATTTATAATATATGAATAATACTGATTAATCATAAGCCTACCATGAAGCATCGTAGCAATATGCAATGATAGACTCCTTTTTGTGCAGGCATGGATCAACACTTCACTTTGTGTGCCTTTCAACACAATTGAACAAATTCTCAAAAACTTCCCAAGGATTACAAGAAGAAGCTTGTGAGGTGTTCAAAAATTATGGATCATCATTTAGGATTCAAGGAAGCGTTATGTTATGATGATGGATGTCATGAATATTTAATGTTGTGATATGCTTAACAAAGAATGCCTTCTCAACATGCACATTGGAAGGAGTGATATTCTTTCTCTTTCTAGATCTTGAAACCTTTTCTCTCTTCTAACCCCTACAAAGTTATTAAGCTTCAATCAAAATAATGCTTCTAGGTTTTGGAGAACCTATGTGAAAACCCTTTCTGCTAACCCCTCTTTTAAATATTGCCATGATTTGTAATTCATGTAAATAATACGTAAATGTAACAATTTTGTTTGGGTAAATAACATCCTTAGTTTCTTTCAATTACCCTCAAACATTACAGTTCATAACAATTCGTAGGTGGTTCACAATTTTCATGAACTCAAGTGATTTCCAATTTGCAATGAACCATTAATCACACCAAGTGATTTTTATTATCTTGTTGTTGCATCTCAATTTTTAAATACACGTTATTACTTTGACTACTTATTTTATCTTAGTCGTATTATTTCATTCTCCATTGTTTTCTTTTCTTGAATCATATTTCCTAACACATACAATATGGGGCAGGTAATATGCAAAGTGAGACAAAGAATTACATGTATTTATGTGAATTAGTTGAATTGGATAATCTTCTTGTTCTCTCAATCTCTATTATCTTTTCCTCATCAGTTCTCTAGTTTTTTCTCATGCTTTCTCTTGGTTTGGCACTCGAGCTCCTTTCAAAATCAAATTCTCCAATTTCCCATGTTTTTTTCAACCTCACTATTATTTGTGTTATGTTATTTTTCTATAACGACCATTCTATGTTATTTTTCCTTGAATGAATGTTCGATTATGTTTTGTTTTATTTTTTTTGGTGGCAAAAGGGGCTCAATCGTGCTCCTAGATTTGTAACACTCCTAATCAATACCATTAATATTAGTTGTTGATTTGGTGGAGATTTTATTGTTCGAAGGGCTTGATTGATCTATAGCTCGATTGAGCCCTTCTTTAACTATGTCAAAAGATCGATTGAGGGTTTGTTAAACCCTCAATAAAGATATTTAGAATTTTACCAATCACAATTGATGGAGATTTTTAAGTGCTCAATGGAGCTATTGAGGGCCTTAAAAATAGATTTTTATCTCCTCTTCTAAATATTTCTCTACAACACCATCTTGTAGCATGGCACACTTAAGGCAATATTTGTCCTTAGGTGACAAAGTTGATCACGTTGGATTCGTGAAGGAATACTCTATCAAATGGCATATGAGTTTGACATTTTCGAATTGATATGATATTTTTCATCTAATTTCTTTTAAACATTATGCTTGAAATTGTTTTGGACAATTTCAAAGGGGTTAAATGAAAAATCAATAACATAAAATATACAAAAAAAAAAATTCAAAAAATACCATCATTTTCATCTATGAGTCCTCTTCAAAAGGGCACTCTTCATTTTTGAATTTTTTTAAATAATATAAAATTGATGGGAGAACAAATGTTTCTGAAATAAGCAATTCAAATATGATTGCAATTCAAAATAATTGCATTTGTCAACTTCAAAAAAATAATAAAAATAATAATATTATTTTGAGGGCCTTATTTTTACTTCTCCACAATTTTTATTTTTACTCCAAATCAAAATTCACAATGCTTATATGAATTTTGAGGGCCTTAATTTAATACAAGAGTAGAATTTTGAAATTTCATCACCACATTTGGCCCAAAAGTGTAAACCATCTTCATGGATTTACTCTTGAGCAATGAATGCTTTTTATTTTTTGTAAATTGAAATGGGCTTAGTTTGAGCAATCTATGACATTTTTTTGCTTTCAAATGAAATGGATTTTGATTCATTAATGGTTATTATTCTTTGCAGTAAATTGAAAGGGGATTTGTTTGATCATTGAGTTCCATTTGTTTGCCCTCAACTGAGATGGGTTAAATTGAAATTATTTTTCTTAGTTGAGATGGGTTTCATTTGTTTTCCTACAATTAAGATTGGTTTCATTTTTATGTCCTACACTGAAATGAGCTTCGTTTGTTTAGATTGAATGGACATACGATTAATATGGTCTAATTTCCTTTGAAATGATATCATTAATTTGGCATCCCTTGAACATGCTTTTATGCATTTAGACTGCATTAAAAAGTGTCATTCTCTTGGCATGCCTATGTATAAATCTAGGTACATGGTTAAGGCCTAGGGTATACATTTTGATCTTCTTCCCTTTAGACAATTTGCATTAGAGTTTCAATGTATTTAACATTGTTGTAGGATTTGTATCAATATGGGAGTCATTTTTCCTTTTTCTGGTTGTTTTGTATTGGTTTGGGGATATCAATTTTAGTTGTTTTAAATGTGAATAAAAGTTGTGGGTATTGTATTGAACAATTCCTTCCAATGCCATGGTCCTTGGATTAGGATACATGAGAGCTAGAGGAGACGTGGAAACTTCCTCAATTGAGGTCAAGGAAAAGAAGGATCTAGTGAAGTTGATGCTTGATTGCATTGAGAAAATGATCAATGTTTATGTTGATGTAACATATGTAAGTTTGCATACTAACATTTTATAAAATATTGTTTTAGAAAATGGATTATTTCTTATCTGTATGGAATTGATAAAAAATACACTAGAAGTTTTTGAAAAACTAGTTTGGTCCTTAGAAAAAGGGAATATAAAACTTTGGTATAAATATATCTTCCATGATTCCCCACTCAAAATTTGAATATAAATAACATTTTTTGTTCGTAGATTGTTTGTTGTTACATTTATGTATTGTAGGGTTTGGATTACTCATGCATAATGAATACCATATATTCTAACTTTATAATCAATGGAAACCAAATTTCAGTTGCCCCAATGCAAATAGAAATTTCAGCACCTGGACTTATAATTAATTCTTCCATGATTCCCAACTTGAATTTTGAATACAAATAACATCTTGTGTTTAGTGATTGTTTGCAATTACATCTAGGTATTGTAGGGTTTTCGAGTGAGTTTCCAAATCAAACATGTTTGTCCCTTTACATGTAGGAGAATTCCCATCTATATTCTCACTCTCTCTTGATGTCTCTTAAGCCAACTTCCACTCTGCATATCACTTCCTTCTTTATGAGGCTCCCTTGTGCTCAAGGTACTAAAATATGAGAAAATATGAGATTAGTACGTTCTTATAGGAATACCTAAACTTCACAGAGACCTTATCATCTTAGCGAGTCCAACCCTCCCACTTGCATTCAGTAAAGACCATCCAGCCTCCAACAAGGCACCTCTTCCTCCATACAACAACATAACACATCATCCCACTCTTCTTCCGACACTCCTTTGAGGAAATATTATATCTTGAGCTTCTTTCATTAGGCCTCAGATGCTAGGAGAATCATAACTAGACCCAACAAACTTTAAAACCCATGTCTCACAAGCTATTTTCCACACTCTATACCTACCTATATTGCACTTCACTTTCTCTCCGAGTATCTCTAGTTATGGAGTCTAGTGGTTTTATTTCACATATTTTATATTTGATCGACATATGTACCTTTTGCATTCTATTTTTATAGGAGCAACTTTAGCGCTCACACTTTGTATTCACATCATTGTACCCTAGCAGTTCCATAGACCTAAATTTGTGGTTACCCATCGGACATTAATAATATTATCTTATCTTATCTTATCTTATCATATCTACAATCAATAATATTATCCTAATCAGTTAGATGCATTCCAACTCCACTAGAAGGATCTTCAAGTTTTGATACTGCTATAATGCATCATTTGCAAGTTTATCTAGCATGCAATTAACTTCACAACTAAGGCATGCACTAAGCACATAGGATTAAGGACAATAGATAACTAAAATTGAAACTCTTTCCTACAAGTCATGAAAGGATAAATATAAGAGCATATATATGGTATTAGTCCCTACAATGATAAGAAACTGCATAAATAAACCCTACCAATATATACTAAAAATATAAAACTAATTGACATTATTATTAGAGTCTAGACCTCTTCATGAATCCCGATAGCTAATGATTAGCTCAATCAGTTTGTGCTACTTTTTCTATGACATTGCCTATTGTACCATCCATTGCACACTAGGAACCATCCTCGGATTAGGGAAAGTGCTCAAGAGTTTGATGAGGAATAAAGAAGAGTCTTAACCTCTGCCAAAAGCAATGTTCAAATATTCATAAGTGAACCCACACACAATAGTTCGATAGCAACCACTCATTTCCCTAACTTCTATTTATAGTCAATGAAGACCAAAGCCTTCCACAATAATGAAAGAAATTCCTATTGTCTACTTCACCAATCCTTATCTAGCGGGTGAACTATGGAGATGCATGAGTCTAGACTCCATGTGCACATAACTCAAAGTAACAGGTTTCCAAATGTAATTATTGTTCTTAATTACATTCAACCATCATGATTCAAGAATGGGAAACTGGTAGTAAGAAAATCAAAAGAGACTTTTCCCCTTCCTTGTAATCCTCATTTGAGCTCAAATAGTTGAAGAAAATATACCTTGGTCACATTAATAGTTAAGGTAAGTAAGATTATATTGTTGCCTTTAGTTTCAGAAAACATTTCAATAAATATAAGAAATATCACTTAGTCACATTTACGGTGAGAGTAGATACCTTGGTCACATCCATAGTGCAAGTATGTTTAGATTGTTTCCCTTAATTTCAGAAAACATTTTGTGAGTATGAGAAATATCACTTAGTCACATTTATGGTGAGAGTAGACAAGTATGGATCTCAGTAACATCATGACATCTGAAATCATAGTTTAGAAATTTATCCTTCTTTCTTGTTTAAACTTTCTTAAAGGAATATACAACATGAGTTCAACCAAAAGCTAGAGCTTACCATATTTCATGATAGGAATATGCTGTCACTATTTCTGATTTGGGTATAGTTATTAGCTTTAGCTTGACAAATATAAATAGGATGTTAAAGAATGTAGCAAATAGAACCAAAAATCACAAATCCATCTAACTTCCATAATCTTTGCTAGTTGTATGATATTCCAAATTGTAGACACAAAATCTGATCATCACATAGATGATGAGACATAAATACCCAACTGAAAATCATCTTAGATGATGATCAAATAAGCACCCATATAAAGGATGTTGAAATAATAGCAAATGGTGAAAGGTCAGTGACATACATGTTATAAAATTGGAGGTCAAGGGCATAAACATTGAAAGAGCAGTTCAATGTAAGATAATTTACATTTAATATCCACTAGTGGCCAATATTTCCCAATAGGAATGAAAAACATATGAATTAAGATAAGAGTACAGGTAATGCAAAAGTATCTCTAAAAGAAGAAAAAAGGAACATCTAAATGCTTCAAGAAAAGATCAAGAAAAGTTATAAAAGAAGAGGAGGAAGCAAAGTGGCACCAAAATGCATACAATCAAAAGTGTACTCTAATAATTTTCCAATAAAGGTATAGACAAGAAAATATCTTTAAAGCTTTCTCTTGAAATGCAATGGTGATGATATATGGCCCACTTTTCATTGGAAGAGAGTGAGAACATAGATGGGAGTTCTCATGCATGTAAAGGGCCAAATATCTTTAGGTCTTGTAGGGCTTTAGAGTGAGCATGAGTAAAAATTATCACATATACTTACTAAATCAATGTCATGCAAACAACTTTTGGTTGCTCCAATGCAGAGATAAATTTCAGCACAACAACATGTTGATTGATATTGCAATCACAGAGGTTCCCTCTTATTACTGCCACTCCCATGATAAAGATATACATAGAATTATTGACATAATATATAATCTCATATCACCTATTTTAGAGAGATTCTAATAAAACTGCATAATAGAGGTAATTTATAGACCTCCATAGATAAATCCCCATTCCAATTGGCTAATTGATGGGCCAATTAGAGGTTATCATAAAAAACAACTTCCTGCCATTACATGTAAAAAAACTTGGTTGAGGTCATGTTTAAAGTTTTACTAATGATTTTATGCACTTGTAAATTATTGCAGGCCAAGGGGAAGATGGGTCATTGCAACTCCATATGGAAGATTTTGATTTATTGAAATTTTTGAATTTTTGGGTATGGGGTTTCAAGGATCTCTTAAGCCATAGTAATATTTATCTTATATGAATAGTGAACCTATGGTTGAGAATCTTCTTATGAAAATCCATGTAATTAGAGATAAGCATGGGGTTGTTCAAACATTAGGTGCATTCTAGACTACCATCTTTTCTTATTGATGTTTGTTGTCTTGATTGGCATAATTGTAGTGTTTAGCTTGATCGAATTTAGTTCAAGGGTTCCTTGGCATATGATACATAATAATATTTCTAAGCGAGTTGTGAAATTTAATCCATCTAGGGGAACGCTAGAGCTTGAAGTAAAGTATGAAGAGATTATGGAGACTGTAGCAGTTGATTTATGGTGGTAGCCATGTTTTTTTTTTTTTTTTGGTCATTAAAGTAAGAGTGGAGCCATCAATTAACCAGAAAAAACAAGATTACATGTGGTACATGTCTTTACATGTGTAAATACCAGCAAAAGGCAAACCAGTTGATGAAAAGCCAACAACGGGGTCAACAAAACTCAAAACATTACACAAAAAAACCATTTTAGACGCTTTAACCCCTTCTCGGTATATCGCCCATCACAGTTTTCATAATCCATCAACACTTTATTCCTGCGAAATGCGAGATTTAACCTTCACTGTTCGATCCATCCTTTGATCTAATGGTCCAAAGTCCATCACAACATCGCTAACCTCGACACATTGCATATCGCAAAACTAGGTTTATCTCTGACTAGACTCATTTACCGAATACGATTTGTGATCAAATCTCCGTCATCGATCTAGTTTCGATCCGACGGTTGTCGCAACATCTCAATGGGACCTTGCGCGCCCCATAACCACTCCCTAGAGCCGATATAGAAAATGAGCCATGGTTTTTAAAACTTCAGGTTTTTAAGCCGCCAACACTTGATACGTGCGAAAAGCGAGAGTTAACCGCCTCCGTTTGTTCAACCCTTTGATCTGACGATCCATAATTCATTGCAACATCGCAACCTTGGCACATAGCACCTCGCAATATCACAATATTGAAATATTGCAACCATGGCACATCGAAATTTCGCAATATTGCAGTATCACAATATTGCAAAACTGGGTTTAACACTGACCCGACTCTTTGACCAAATGCGATTTGTGAATAAATATCCGCCACCGATCTAATTCTTGATCTGACAGCTATCACAACATCGCAATCGAAACCTCCTCGCCACTTAACTACTTCCGGGAGCTGAAAATAGATTATGAACCTTGGTCCATAAAACTTTGGGTATGCTCTTAGACTTAACCTCCAACCACTTTAGCACCCGATATCCAATCGATGGAAGATGCACTTAAAACCTACGGTTTGCAGCCATTCAACTAGAATGCACGTTACAAATACCTGAAACTCTGTAGTTACATGTGAAGTCATCGTTTGGAATTAAGATCAACAGTCAGGATTTAATGCGGCACTTCAACCAGGCTTAAGGCCTTCTGCCCTCTTCTAGTCCCACTAATCTTTTCCACCATATATGTCTATTGATCTTACATGATCTAACGCCTCCTGTGCATCATTATTTCACCGCTTAGTCCTTCTCTTCACTGCGGGTTTATGTCATTCCTTCAACTCCCGCCAGTCTTCCTCCTACTCATTATTCATGGTTTGGAGATACGCCATGTCTTTGGTTGCCCGTCTTTGACAATCATCCCGCAATTTACCAAAGAGTAAAGACTCCTAGTCATACTGAATATAGCTTTCCTTACATAGCACCCCTTCATTTCTAGACGATCAACTAACATGTTTTCTTTTCTTCGCACATGGATGAAGCTGATGGTTCTCAAGGTTCACAAGTGGGAATGAATATGCTGAAAGACCTGCGAGAGCCTCCAATGTTTCGACATTTTTCCAGGGGCTGTTCCATTACACATTTTCTTGGCCGCATTAATAACCAATTCAGAGTCAGCTTCAATGATGTTGTTATGTAAACTTGACTCCATCAGGATTTCCAGGCACTGCTCTAAGGCCATGAGCTCTACCATGTTATTAGCAGTAGCCCCCAAATGACTGTGAAAGATATCCTTTATGCGCCCCTACTCATCTCTTATGACATCGCCAAATCTAACCATCCCTGGGTTTCCCTTAGAGGCCCCATCTATATTTATTTTCCAAAAACATGAGGAGGATGCTACCAGATATCTTTACCAACAGTTCTTTTGCTCACACCCTTGACAGTTCTTTGGGGAACTAGAGAATGGAGACCCAATTGTAGCAGTATGCGAGCATCTTGGGGCGAAGGAGGGTCCTCAGGAATTTTCCACATAAGGGCTCCTATTGTATCTTTGAGCTATCGTAAAATTTGGACAATAATGTTCTGGGTCAAGCCTGTTTTATTCTTTAAAATCATGCCATTTCGTTCTTTCTAGACATCCCAGATGACAAAACCTGGAACAAGAGTCCAAGCCTTGTTAATGATTTGATTACCTGAGAAGTCCTTCCTCCAATTCTTCAAAGTGTTGGTAATGTTGAGTCTGTCCCTGTCATTTTTCCTGAAGATTAAGGCCACCCAATCCCACAGGTTAGAGGTGAAGGGGAAGAGATTTAGTAAATTTTCCATCGTCTCCTCCTGTAGGCCACATAGGTGGCATTTGGATGGGCCAACAAATCCCCTTTTCAGAAGATTCTCCCATGTGAGAATTTTCTTTTAGTGAACTAAACACATAAACAACTTGATTTTCATCCATTGTGAGTTCTTCCAATGGTCATTCCAAACCTGATCAGGGTTTGGATGATTGAAACCTAGGGCCATGTGATTATCTTCTTTGAGGTTAAAGGTGCCTTCAGTGTTTTGACCCCATCTCAGTTGGTCAGACAAGGATGACACCAAAATCTTCCTCTGCTCCAAATCAAGACCAAGAGACTCCATCTAGGCCTTCAAAGAACTCTCTTCACTATCACCAAGATCCTTCCACACTCTCCATTTACCATTGTTCCTTTCCCGATCCTAGAAGTCACTTACCATAAGTAAACCTTTGTTGTCAGTGTCATTTTTGAGAGCAGTTAGTCCTTTCCTAAACAAATTTGGTTCTTGCTGCCAGTTGTCCTCCCAAAACCATGCAAGGTTCCCATCTCTGATCTCCCAAAAACTATGCTTCTCGACAACGGCTCTATTCTCCCAAGCAAGATTCCAAATGTGGGATCCCTTGATGAGCCCAGACATTTGGATATGATCCCTCTCCTGCCAATTATTTGCATATTTCTGCTTCCAAAGTTTGGCCCAAGGGGTGGCCGATTCCTTGAGCCACCTACACCAAAGTTTGGGTCTCGAAACTCTACTGAGGATTTCAAGGTCATGCAGCCCCAAACCACCATGGGCCTTAGGTTTACAAATCTTGTCCCAAGCTACTAAAGCCCACTTCTTTTTCTCTTCCCCCTTGCCCCAAAGAAAATCTCGTTGAATAGGTGGTAGCCATGTTTTCAATCAGTAGTGCCATCACATAATTTATAGCACCCTCTGATGTTTCCTAATAATGGAATTAGCATGAAACATAAAGTTTTCAAAAAATTTCTTTCTATGAAGGACTTTGCCAAAGGTAAGCTAATAATAAAGGAATATAATAAGTTTCAATAGATTTTATTATTACACATGGAAATCTTGTGGTTATAATGTCCATGAAGCTCATCCTCAATGCCCTATATATGGTTTGTAGTATGATGATGCATTACCAAGTTTTAATTAAATACTAGTTTGAGCCATACTCATCGGCAATAGGCTAGGACCCAAACCATGAATATTTAGGTTTGGGATTGATCATGGAAAATAGTTTTTTTTTTAACGATTGTGTGGTTTTATTAGAGTAAATTCTATACATGGAAAGGATGGCACTTTATGTTCGTCAATTCCCTATCCTTTGTTATGGTTCCTTGTTGTGGAGGAACAAATGTTGGAGGAGTAGATGCTTAGAAAGTCAATACAAAATATTGTAGATCAACATGCAATTTCTAGGATGAACTCAATAGTTCATCTCATATCAAGTCTAGAGTTCATAGTGTTTTAACCATCAGGTCAATGAGTTCCTTGTCCTAGGATCCTATCTCTCACAAATGAGTCTTGCTTGTCGAAGATACATTAATCAATAGAGTAATTCAGAACCTAGATTAAGCCTATTTTCTTTTATTTACCTTTTAGGGTAGTAAATTTTCCCCTAGAAGGCTTATTTCCCAAAAATTTGGTGCCAATATGTCATTCATCATTTTCCTAAATCTTTGTCTATGCTAGATTATTTTGTGGAAGGTGCTTGAAAAACTTAACCTTCACTTTGAAAAAGCTGAAAAGGGAAAGCTAATGATGAGAAGGTGTTGGGTACCCAACAACACCCCTTCCATTTTCTATAAATGAAACGGACCACCTTATTTATATCATATTCCTAGGTTAATTGATTTCCTCGTTGATTTTGAACATCAATTTTATTTTCTTTCAGATTTTCAAAAATTTCAATAAATAATAAAAGTCTTAAATTTTTATGATTATTAGAATGTGCCATGGAACATGTTTATAATAAGTTTGTTTACATAGAATCTAAGGCTATTTTTACTACCTTTAAAGTCATATATTTTATTGTGATTCCTAATGCTAGTTTTTTAATATACATTAGTTGGGGTTTGATTTTATGCTTTCCTAAGAGTTGGGATGTACTTTTGTTTACATATATTTATGTTATGCAAACACCATTAATCATAACTCCAATATCTACATTGGGGATCAATTTTTTTGGTGGCTTGTAATAGTTTAAATAAGATCCAAACTATATGGCATATGGTATTTTAGGTTTTCACTTTGATGTTTATATAATCTCGATTCTTTTTTAAGGATTGAATCTTTGTGATTAATGGCTTGTGCAAATTCGAATGTGGTTTATGGGATTGTAACATTTTATTTTCACCAATTTCCTATGCTCTTGAATATAACAATTGGAAGTCATATAAAGTTATGGAGTATCCATTTTAAAAACGACTCATAATCAATAGTTGATGTGTTATTTGATTATGTGGCAACATTTATTTTAGTGGCACATTTCACGTCCAACACTTGGACTATGGTTATGGTGAATAATCCCGAGGGTAGATTTTTCTCATTATTATTCAAACCCTCCATTACTTTACTCTCTACTGTCAATACTTGACCCTCAGTGTCATTTCAAACCTGTCAATTCCCAAAGCCTAATATTGTAGGTGAATATTGTTTCACCCTAATTCAAACTATGTTTTGACCATTTCACATAAGTCTCTAGTATTTTGGTCTATCAACTTTCACTCTATCATAACCCAGCCGAAGGCATTTCCATTCTTCTATAAATAACCTATTGTGGAAATTTTCCCTATTTAATGACATCAGTTGTGAGATTAGAACTGCCTAGAGGTGAGATGGTAGAAGCCTATGAGGATTATTTGGCCTATTCAAAGAAGCAGCTTGGTGGGACTTTATCCAAGCCTTTCGAGGCCACATTCTTGAGGTCACTAAGGCCTTTGCACAAACCTGTAACCATAAGGTTTCATGAGTGGGATATGTTGAAATTCCTGTAAATGAATATTTCATAGCCAAAGCTACTCATCTGCAAACTCATGGAGAGATATGCTCTAAGAACCACCTTGTCAAGAACATTCCTTGGGACAAGTTTCTCATCTCCAAGAAAACATCCTAGAATATCAAAGTTGTGGTTGTTAAATTATTGAAAGACAAATGGTGAGACCTAGTTTTGATTATTAAGAGTTATATTACTTGTGAAAGTTGCTACGACTTTGTTTTCCACTATCAATTTTCATTTCTTGTGGTTTTTTTGGGTTACAAGTTAAATATCCCCTGTTATTTATTTAAAAGTCTCTTAAAATGTCAAAGTTCTTCTAATGAGGTTTAACAACCCTGATAGGAGTTAGTTTCACTATGGATTGATTTAGATTTTGGTCGAGTTCCAATCCCAAATAGGGGATTCCTAGGAACAATTTTGTGAAGCCTTTGGTAAATCATGGGGAAAAATCCCATCAAATAATGAAGAAGTCGTGGAGGATTTTCACAAAAATTCATCAGAAACACTACCTTTCCTGGTTCGTCAAAGTTTTAATCCTAAAAATCGTAGTCGGTTGACTCAGTTGAGCACGCCAAATGACATATATGAAGAGACTATAGACTCAATATTCACTCGTATTACTTGCAATATGGATAAAAGGACTAAAATTGTCTTCTTGAACAAAACCTTAATGATACTATGTCTATAAACTCTAATTCCAACCTAAATTCATATGTGTATTGTGAGCAACAAGAACCTAGAAACAAAATAGTCAAGTGTGAGAAAGTTACAACCACACCATCTTAGGTTAGAATTAAATAGTTAGCCCGTCAGATATCTTGAGCCAAAAGGAACAAGTTTAAGAAGGAATTAGCTTGAAAAGATATAATGAAAAAAGATATCAGAGAGAGGAGATAGAAAACTAGGAGAAAAGGATTCAAGCCTTAATTCATTAATTTACAAAAATGATACTTCATTCTCATATACTCACACACACATGAGGCCTCATATTATAGAATTGAGGTTCTCATAACAAATTGCCAATTTCGCTAATTGGTTGAACGTTATCCATAATTTTCTCCACAATATCTCCATGAATATCTCCATAAATATTTTAGCTAATTTTGTGTGATCTCCATCCAAAACTTCTCACATTATACTCATATTTGGTCATACATAGACTTTCTAGAGTAAGTATACTTTCATGATTAATAATTTCATAATTTCATTATTTCGTGAGTACTTATGATTCAATCTGAAATTATCAATTGTTTATGTGAGCATGAGGCTAACATTCGCTCCCACAATCATAAGCCCAGAGTAATAACATTCGGGGGCGGGGTGGGGGGTGTGTGGAGGGGGAGGTGCATGTGGGTTCCATGTGGCAGAGCCCAATTGACCGAACCTTTAAGTGGCATATATTTTGATTCAAGAGTAGGATTGAGGAAAAATTGTATATCATAAAAAATCTCTTGATGAGAGGGATCCAATGGCGATGTTAACTTTAAGATTTAAGGAGTTTAAAAATGATGAAATTCTTAGACCTCATTTCCATAACATGACATTAGAGGTTGGGTCAATGATATTAATGCCTTATTTGGCCCTTATTATGGGCTATGAGTTGGATGGGGGGTTGTTACAGGCGGCTTAATTCCACTCTAGCCAAATGCCCCAAGTAAGTGTAAATGGGAGAGGGGTGTATGGAGAAGACTTGTGGGATTGGAACCATGAACCAAGACATTTTTCAATTGAAGGACCAACTGACACATAGAAGGGGTAAATAACTTTTTGAACCTCGCCCCACACCTGCTGAGAGAAATAAAAATCCAAGAAAAGGTGTTGAATAGACACAAAATCTAGACAAAAAAGTGGGCACTTTCCAGGACCATGGAAATATTTTTTTTGAGATTGTCCCAGGTAGGAGCCTCATTATGAAAAATCATCCACATGAACAATTGAGTCTTTGTAGGAAATTTGACCTTCCAAAGTTTCTTACCCCACAAGGAATTTTCATGTGCAATTACACCTTGAGAGAGAAATAAATAACTCACCTTTGGGGTGTACCTGCAAGACTAGTGAGGGGTCCAGACAAGAGAGTCAGGTTGATTTGAGAGAAGAACACAGGAAGAAAAGAGAACTTGAATATAGTGGTTCCAACCTTGGGAGAAATTTGTAGGAATATCAAGATCATAGCTGGAAAGCCACAATTAAGGGATATAAACCCCTCACCCCCTTAGAGATATGTCAACCAAATTGAAAACAATGTATGCATTTAGAAGGTAAATAAGAGGATCAAGGAGAATGTATTTATTTCCAAACCCCACCCAAGGGCTCAACCAATAATAATGTTAGCACCATTCTCGACCTTTGAGCGTAATCCCTCATAGATAACAGAGAAAGATTTAATCAGAGATTTCCAAAACGAGAACCATTATTTTGAGATTTGTGAGTGGAATGTATCCATACCACTAATGGAGTTGGGATGATCTACTTTTCAATGAGAATTGAGACCTAAAGACCAAAACCTGTAGAGAGCTGTTAGGCACCCTTCGCGGCTAATGCTCAGGAGCAGAAATTTAAATCTTTTAGCCCTTAATACCCCAGAGCCTTTGGTAATTCAACATAATTCCAAGAAGTAAGAGAAAAAGGTTTGATACCCTGTTTACCTACCCAAAGAAATGTCTAATAAAATTTCTTGATCCTTGCTAATATACCTTTCGAAACCTAAGCCAAAGTTGACCAATACGCAAGGATGGATTTTATGAAATATTTCATAAGAACTAAACAACCCGCTCTAGAGACCCACCTCTTACACCAGACAAATACCCTTTTTTCTATTTTCTTTAAGATCTAATTCCAACCTGCACAAAAGTATTTATTTTCCTTAAGGATGAAACCAAGGTATTTCATTCTCTCCCCCAACAATGTTGGAGGAATTTGAAGATGTGCATAGGAAGTTTGTTATTCATCCTCCAATAGCCCCAACAGAATAAAATGGATTTTTGCTTGTTCAAAACCATGCTAGTTGCTTCACAGAAGGTTGTAAGGAGCCTTTCCAGAGTAGCCATATTCCTCACATTCCCATCATTGAATATAAGGATATCATCCACGAAAATGAAATGAGATATTTTGAGGGAGGCACCCATTTGGATCCCTTGAAAATTGGGTCCAGAAGAAGAGGCATCAGAGATTAGCCTTCTTAGACTCTCTACAACCAAAAGGAAGAGCAAGGGGGGTAGAGAGTATCCCTATCTTAATCCTCGGCCAAAATGGAAGAAATTTGAGGCAAATCTATTTAACATGACCACAAAAGAGGTGGAACTTAGGTAGTTTAAAACCCAAATGACAAAATCAAGCCGAAATCTCAAATGGAGCAAAAGGAGGAAAATATATAGCCAATTCACCCTATCAAAGGCTTTGAAGAGGTCCACCTCCGGAATGGAATCCTTGAACTTATGGGTGTGAACTATATGCAAACCTTCTTGGGAAATGCCTATGGCTTCATGAATTTTCCTATCTCAAAGAAAACCAATTTTTTCGGGAGCGATGTGATATGAGAGAGCATCCTTGTTCCAATTGGCAATAATTTTGGAGATAATATTATAAATAGTATTGTAGAGGGGGATCATAATTTGGGTTATCAACCTTCAAAATTAGAGCAATAAAAGTAGTGTTAAAAGGATCCAACACCTAAGAAAGAACTATGGAGCATTCAATGACTTTGAGCAAGTAATCACCTTAAAAATCAAAGTATCATATGTAAAACTCCACCGGAATTGCATCAAGGCCAGGGCCTTTCCCTTTCCAAAAACTATGAAGTATTGATTCAAGTTATACTTTGGATACTTTTTCCATGAGCAAATCACTCTCCCCTTCCTCCCAAAAACTGGGAAAGAGATATGCAATATTCATATTTGTGTTCTAGTTTCCCTTCTGTCTTTCTGGAAGAGGGATGAAAAATACTTTACACCTTTAGCAACAATTTCTGAATGAGAAGTGGTTGGGGGGTAATTCTCACAATCAATAGATCAAATGGTATTTATATACTTCTCGTGGTAGGTGAAGTGATGGAAAAACTTAGTGTTCTCATCCCTAGCTTGTAGCGAGAGGGCATGACTCCTAATACACCACTCCTTCTCTTTGTCCACTAAATTGGAATTTTTTTGTCTCCGAGAAAGAGATTTGGGCTTTGAGGTTGTCTCAAGGTTGAGAAGATATTTCTAGGTCATACAAGGCGCCTTGAGTTGAGCCTCATCTTCAACAATGGTTTTTTAATCATGATCATCTTTTCCTTGGCCCAAACTAAACTATTGATTTCACCCTTTTAATATTCTCGTGGATCTAAAGCAGGGGAGAATAGCCAACAGAGGGATCAAGTAATTTCCAAACATCTTTTATTGCTTGGTGAAAAGAGAAGTCCTCGAATCAATGATGATTGAGTTTGAAGGGGCAGGGAGGCTTGGTTGGACCTGAGAATAATTCCAAAATAATAGGTTTGTGATCCAAATCTCCTCGAATGGCTACCCATTTTCTAAGATGAATGTTACTCTCCAAAAGGGCCTCTATAAGAAGAAAACAATAATTTCTTTTAGCCACTTGATCAACCCCAAATCTATTATTTCTCCACATCGACAATAGATTTATAGGTTGAATGTCAAAGAGGTCCAAGGAATTCAAATATTTAAAGAAAAATTCGATAACAGACCAACCCTGGTCATTGGACCCTTGATATCTATAGAAAACAAGGAAAAATTTAGATCCCCCCATGATGAGATGTTGGTGTTGAATGTAAGGGTTATCCAAAAGGGAATTCCAGAAACCTTCTCGATCCTCACAAGGCCTATATATGTTTAGAAATTTCAAGTTTATATTCATATTAATATACCACAGGTCGAGACACAATCTACCTCAGATGGAATGGGTTGAGAGAAGACACAAGAAGTGAGGATTCCACCATGAGAGTAAACCCCTTGAGTGTCCAACCGAATATAAAGCAATTAAAATCCAATTGGGAAAGAATTTTGTAATTAGGGTAGAGGCTTGGTCTCCATCTATCATTATTTCCTAGAGAAAAATAACCTTAGGATTATATAGATCCACCAATATCTTAATGGTAAGGGCTTTTAGGGATTGGCTAGTCTTCAACAATTCAAAGAGGGAAATTGTAACAACCTTGGTTAAAAATCCATGTAAAAAATATAAGACCAAGGTCATGGGACACTTATTCAAAGCTAAATCTTGGGAAAAACTTCCTAGTGGGTGTTTATTTGGTTTATTATGTCTAAAGGAAAATGGAAAAGGCTTTGGAAAGGAAAGGAGTATTATTTGGCATTTATTTATGAAAATAATGGAAATTAGGAGAAAATGAAGGTGAAAAGTCACAAGTTTCATGTGAGGAGGAAATGAAGGAAAATAATGGAAAATGAAGAAAATAGAGGCCTCATTAATAAAAAGGATTTTGAGGAATAGTTGACAAGATTTTTATAAACCTTTTGTTAGTTCATTTTTGAAGCTCACTCTTTATTCTCTCTCTCTCTCTCACTCTTGGATACTTAGATTTTTCTTAGAGCACTTCAGCATTGGATCAAGAAAGACAAAGAAGGAAAAAAGGAAGAAAAGATCAAGCAAGGAAGAGCAAGATCAAGAAGCTACAAGGGTTTGCTTGGAGGTATCAATTTGCATGTTTTATTTCCTTGCTATATTTGGCATGCATGGTTATGCATGTGTGTTCTTGGTTCCCTTGTTGTCATGGGCATGGGTTTTTCCAGGGGTGATAGTGTTCTTCAACATTGCCTTGCCATTTTCGGATAACCATAGTGCGATGGGGTTCTCATGTTTTGGTTGAGCTGGATTCGAAGTTGAGTGAGGT
The DNA here is from genome assembly GCA_000404065.3 of Pinus taeda. Classification (NCBI taxonomy): domain Eukaryota; kingdom Viridiplantae; phylum Streptophyta; class Pinopsida; order Pinales; family Pinaceae; genus Pinus; species Pinus taeda. The sequence continues at coordinate 38,644 of APFE031679740.1, read as the reverse complement.
GGATCTCTGACTGAAAGAACATTGGCCTAGTGATCCCTGAACCAGACTGTGGATTGTGGTAAAACCACTGGCCAAGTGACCCCTGAATCGGATTGTGGGTTGTGGTAAAGCTAGGTATTGTGTGCCTCGATGGACCTAGGAATCCTCGACTAGTGAATGACAGGGTATACGATAAATCCTAGAGGTGGTTGCCCTTGAGCAGGCCTAGGAATCCTCATCAGTGAATGGCGAGATATGTGGTAAATCCTGGAGGGTGGTGTCTTGATTATGGCCTAGTGATCCCTGAATTGGACTGTGGATTGCGGTAAAGCTTAGAGACTAGGAGATAGAAAAATTCCTTACAGTGTAGGTGGAGAAATCTGGTGGCATCCATGCTTGTTTATGGCCTAGTGATCTGGTGTGGATTGTGGTAAAGCATGGTTCTATTAATGAGGGTGAGGTGTTGTAGCCTTGGGAAGCCTTGGTTGAGTTTTGGTTATGAGTCCCACATTCATGCTTGGAATATGACATGAAGGTGATTAGCTGAAGAGAGATTTGGCTCAGCTAATCTATGGTCGGGTGGAACATGGTAGTCCTATAACGAGTTGGATTTTGCATTCATTAATAAGAGTTCCTTTCCTTGGTATTTTTTGTGTAAAAGTACTGGATTATATGTGGCATTTATGGCTATTGTATCCTCATTATTTCAATTGTTTATATGTTGTTTATGAATATGTTTTATGATAGTGAAAATGTATCGTTCTTATCATGTTTTGATTTGTAAATGATTAAGTAATGAATCTATGACCTAATAGTCATAATGCAACCAATTTGATAAGGCATCAATGCTTCCTTACGAATCTCAGATAAGTATGAGATCCGTATGCTCAGATCTGTTGTTATGACTTGTAGATTACATGTGCACAATGTGTTCAACGATATATTTGTCACAGTTGGGATTGGTTAGGTCAAGTCCTTGATCAAGTTTTGTGTTAGAGGCTTTGTATTGGTGTCATTTATTGTCTTGGAAAAGTCTCATCAAGTTTCAGTCAGTTGTTTGGAGACTAACCCTGAAAAAGTGGCTTAAATCTCACAACCTTTGACTCAAAACTAGCTGAAAAATGTTGCAATCTCTCCCTTGCAGGCACCGTGGGAGAGGCTGGAAGGTCCCAGTCGCATGCATGCCCATGTCATGGGAGTGACTAGGGATTTAATTCATTGAAAGGCAAGGTTAACTCAGGGTTTGGGCACTTGGAGTGGTGGAGTAGCTTCTGGGGGTCTTGTAGCACTTGAGGGAGGTCTGTGAAGTGTTGGTTCGCTGGTTCCACTTCCTAACTATACTTAGGGAGTTGAATCATATCATAGTAACTCTTTGTCACATTTTTACCCCAGTGGACTGATTAGCTTGGTTAAATGTGGGAGGAGGGTGTTGCAAGAATCATTTGGCCACCACATCGAGGTTGATGCTCTCAAGGCCCCAAGAATGGATTTCTATTTGCATGAAAAAATCCTTGTCTTAGCTTTCTACTGAGCTTTGCGGGTGAATTTCTCATTAGAGATTCCTAAAAATATGCCCAACCATGAGATCAAATTTTCTATTAGAGAGGATGAATCCAAGTGTTCCCAAACCATTCATAATCACAATTAATAGTGATTCTAGCCAAAGCAGCCAATTGAGGGGGGAAAAGGCCATATGCAAAAGGGAAGGTGGGGGAATAAAAGGGGAGGGCGACCGAGACACAAGCCAAAAATATGGGAAGTCAAGAAAGGAAAGGGGGGAGGAAACAAGGGAGGAACAACGAGGAAAGGAGAGGAGATAAGAACTGAACTGGAAACTGAGTGACCACATCCTAGTTGCAAACCCCCATTAGCTAAGAAAACCCTCCTTGTTGTGCTTGAGTTTCCCCATGATCCATATTTAAACAAGAATGCAAAAAATTACAGATATAACCATAAATACAAGGATGCAGTAGAAATAACACTTCATTTCGTTGATATCAAATACTGAAATATGCTTACAAACGAAATGGAAATAAGACTAGCTCCAACGATGGTAGCTTATCTCTTAGAAGAGATGTGGCGGATACATGCCTCTGAACTGCATTACAATGAGGCTCGAAGGCCTATTTATTGTCGAGAAACAATGGAAAACCCTAAAAATCCAAAAACCTAACCCTAGGAGATGATGCGCCAAACTATGGGCCCCGTTTTGGGTAAATTGGTACATCAACTTCCTGGGGTCATAACTTTGGCATATGATCTCCGTTTGACGAGCACAATACCTCGTTAGAAAGATATATCCGAGGACTAAAACTTTGGGATGAGAACCATGGGTCCATGGACCCATATTTCTCTCAATTTTCCAAAAAAAAAAATCATTTAGGACGTCAAAAAGGCTTCGGAAGTTCAGGACCCAAAAAACTGCTAAAAATAGTAAATTGTGCTACAATTAAGGAAACTAAAAAACTGAAAGAGATAGTTGTGGGGGTCCAAGTGGGATAGATGGGTGGCCACCAACATCCACCTGGATCATTCCTCCCCCCTTAGGAATCAATGGTCCCCATTACGTTGAGTTCCTCCATGAGATGAGGAAACTTATGCTTAACTTGGTCCTTGGTGAGTTGTTCTGCAACCTCTGATGTGTCCAGTAATGGTAGGAAGCATGGTCAAGGGCGGTCCATATTGAACACTTGGTGCAAGCGAGGGAATGGGGGAATGTTGTTCTCCAAAGCATTGCTTCCCATAGCCTTGGTAATGGTGTAAGGACCATATCAGAGTGGTCTAAGCTTGTGATGGGCTCTCGTAAGGCGTTCTTTCTGTAGATGCAACTTGACTTTATCACCCACTTGAAACTTGTGTGGTACCTGATGCTAATCATGTCGCTGCTTGTACTTGGAATTTTCTAGAATGGAGTGGCGATAGATTGGCCCACTGGGTAGAGGTGCTCCAGAAGTCAGATCGGATGAATGCTTGACCTAACAATGCAACGGTACCCTTCAGTGATTGAGGAGAAGATGCCACTATCTTCTTTCATGATTGTATCCACCTGCTTCTGCTGCATGGAGGAACCCTTCCCAGGGTCCATGGATGTGGCTACAATCTTCCCCTTACTTCGAGGGTGAACCAAACAGAAAATAAATTTCTCAGTCTGGGAGATGATCTTACTGCCTTTCTTAGCAGAGATCAAAGAAGTGGCAGTAGGTGGGGCTACCTCCGGTATCCTGTATAATGTATTACACAAAGAAATAAAAATAGCGTGAGGCCTTGACTCGTACACAACCTTTCTCTTCCACAAGTATGGTTGGCCTAATAATACATCACAAACATCAAGCAATGCAACATCACACAATACCTCATCTGTGAAGGGCTTGATGTTGTAGGGAAGGTGACACTGTTAGCGGACTCGGAGATCTCATCCTTGGTGAAGCCACCCGATGTTGTACGGTTATGGGTGCGGTATGGTTGGTAGTCCCAGCCGCTTCATGACCTCTGCTGAAATGAGGTTCTTTTGGCTCCTACTATCAACAATGAATCGCAATGGCAAACCCTTCAGCCACATCTGTGAGTGGAAAAGATGCTCCCCCTCCTTTGGATCTTCGGGATCATTCTTCTGGACCTTGCAGTGGCAACAATGGTGCTAGGCTCTGAATCAATGATTTTCTTCCCTTTGTCATACCCCTTGCCGGGTTCTGACTCAGGGTTAGAACATGCATCTGATTTTGAGGCCTTCAACCTGGCCACCGTGACTGCTTGGTCCGACACTCACTTGTGTTGTGAGTGGGGCTCTTATGGAGCTCGCACCACTTTCCTATGTCCTTCTTTGACTTCGTGGTGTTGTTATTTTCTTGCGGCTTCGACAGGTTGTCTTGGGTCACCTTGTCTTGGCTTTATCCTTTGTTCTTCAAATTTGCAGATCCAAAGTCTCGCTTCTTTTGTTTAAACTTCTGCTCAATCTTGACAGTGTATCGGTATGTCATGCCGAGTGAGGAGATGTTTAGAAACTCCATCTCATCCTAGATGTATCTATTTAGGCAGTCACGGTATTTGAGTACCAAATGTAGCTCACAATCCTTGATACCCAACTTTGTGCGAAGGGTATAAAAAATATTTGTGAACTCCGACACATCTTAGTCCCTTCCCTGCCGCAACATGGTCCACTTTATGTATTTATCCTCATAGCTCTTGACAAGGTAGACTGCTCCTAGATGGCATCCCAGAATGAATTCCAAGTGGGTGTGGCTGAAAACAGTGAGTTTGTACTTTCATCCTTCTGCTTGCAGTAGGTTTCCCGCGAGTCCTTGACGTGGGGGGTTGCTTTGAGAAGTGAAAAAGTGATATTTTCCCGATTAGAAAAATTATGAATAGAAAAATAACCTTCTAGCAGATTTAACCATTTATCTACGACATTTGCATCTATCTAACCCTCGAATATGGGGATTTCAAAGCTAACTTGTACCTTAAAGCGTGTGGCATTTCCAGCATAGCCGTTGGAAGCAGATGCATTGCCCCTGGGTAGCCATTGAAGGATCTGGGCAAAGTTTTCCATCATCGTGTTCCTTTGTCACTCGAAGGCTTCTTCGAGCAATATTTTGATAGGATCTCCTGCCTCCTCATCTTTCTTTTCATCCACCATGGGAGGCCGTCAGGATTTGCGAGGCTGGTCTTGCAAGGATTCGACCAATTCAAGCCCTAACTCCTTATATCTCGACCTCGTTGGGGACATGCAAAGAAAGACAGAGAAAGAGCATACCACTATGATACCACTGATCCAGATTTAAACAAGAACACAACAAATTAAAGATATAACCATAAATACAAGGATGCAGTAGAAATAACAGTTCATTTCATTAATATCAAATATTGAAATATGCTTATAAACAAAATAGAAATAAGACTAGCTTGGGCAATGGTAGCTTATCTCTTAGAAGAGATGTGGTGACTACATGTCTCTGAACTACGTTACAATGAGGCTCGAAGGCCTATTTACTATTGAGAAACAATGGAATACCCTAAACATGCAAAAACCTAACCCTAGGAGATGAAGCGCAAAACTATGGGCCCCGTTTTGGGTAAATTGGTACATCAACTTCTTGGGGTCGTAACTTTTGCATACGATCTCTGTTTGACGCGCATAATACCTCGTTAGAAAGATCTATCCGAGGACTACAAGTTTGGGATGAGAAATATTAGTCCATGAACCCATGTTTCTCCCAGCTTACCCAAAAAAAATGTCGTTTAGGGCCTCAAAACGGTTTCGGAAGTTCAAGACCAGAAAAATTGCTAAAAATAGTAAATTTTGCTACAATTAAGGAAACTGAAAAACTGAAAGAGACAGTTGTGGGGGTCCAAGTGGGATAGGTGGGTGGCCACCAACATCCACCTGGATCACCCCATCATCCCCTAGATCTCTTCAAACCTATTTCAACTTCTTTGGACCCATTTTACAAATTTTTCCTAGGTGTCCATAGGAGTGGCAATGACCACACCAGAAGGGGACACCTTCATAATCGTGAAACTTCTTAAATGTGTGACTTCCCCATTTGATTATGATCATTTCAACCAGGCTCTCGCCCAAATTCATTGTCACCAGTATATGAGCCATGACCATATACCTCGATATAAAGTAGGAGGAGTCAGCTTTGATGAAATAACCCAGGGTATTACCAATCTCTCTAAACACATTCAGAGACCAGTAGATTAATAAAATACTTGGTAGCTGAACCTAAATAAGTACAAACCCTTTGAATAATACTACATATTGAAATCAATAGGTCATTTTTTAAGACCGATAACATGGTTGCCCCATTCCCAGTTAACAAGGAGCAGTCGATTTGCATCTAATGGCAAATGTGTTACCTAGGCCATCCACCCCTTGGCCAAGAGAAGGAATCACAAAGAATAACCCAAAAAAGGCCTTAAAAGTGAGCTAGTCCACCACCTCAAGATCACAACTGACATTCTTCGGCTCGCGAATATACACACAAAAACATTTGATTTTATAACCTCAATGTTATTCAATTTGATGTTTTCACCAAGGGTTAGATTGGCTTCTTTGGTTTTCCTCTTAATACATTTCTTATCTGGTTTTTATATTCCTTTGCTTGTTGGAGCTTGGTTCTACTAATGCGACAATGCCTGGCTAGATCCTAGAATACGGCTCAACATGTCTTGGGAAATATATCTACTAATAAACCCTAACTCGTATGCTTCTTGAATATCGCCCGATCAAAACTCCTCAATGTGGGAAACCACTACATGGTGAGAGGTTAGTGAAAAAGAGAGAGGGTATATCAAGACTACACGAGTAGGTAGGGTATTACCTGAGGAAGAATATGGAGAAGCTTTGTCAGTTGTCGCGCTCATGCAGAGAGACAATAGGGACAAAGGATCTTTGTTCAAGACAACCTACTATCAAATCAAATCCTTAGTGACGTGGGCCTCATGCCCTGCCAAAACCAGATCTGCTAGATATTGTGAGCTGGGATAGGGACTGACATCCTCATCTGCTATGTCAGAAGGAGAGACATGTGGGCTGGGCCAAATGGATACCCCTCCAAAGGGTTCGATGAATAATCCACCAACTTATCGAAATCATACATCTTGGTAGATTTGAAATAGATCAAGTTGGAAAAAACATAGCTTCCATGAGGCTAAGAAGAAACAGGAAGGTTTATATCAACTGTGAGAATCTTGTCACAAAAAATATCCAAATCTGCAGCAGAAACCCTAGAGCAAAGAAGCTCCATCTTGACCAACCCATCACCTGATTAGTCTTGCAAGAGGGTTTTTTAACCATAAATTATAGTAGTCATTTTTCATATTCAATCCAATATGACCATTAAACATTAAGAGTTTGGAATTACATATATAGGTTCTCTCCATTTCTTTTGGAATTCTTAATACAATATATTATTTTTTGATTGTTTTTTTTTAATAAATTATATTAATCATTTTTTTAAAGACAATATCATCTTTAATGTTATTCATGAGTATTTGCACCAAGAGGCCCTCTCCAACCTAGTATGGAAGAAAAGTTGTAATGTCTTGTCATGTCCTGTAACATTAAACATTTTGACTCGTCAAATTACATAAAAAAAAAGAATAAAATAATAAAATAAATAAAATAAATAATTGAAATAATTCTTTTCCATGGATACAATGATTAAGACTATAACTGATCCAGGTCCGGGTGTGATAGAGGACCCTTCCAAGACCTTTTACTTTGGTGATGTGTTAAATTGCATTTTAAAAGAACACAAATGAATACATGTGCATGTTGTAAAGAAGAAGACACATGACAATCATCAACAACATAAAATAACAAGACGTTGATAACGGAGTTCATCCAGGAGGGAGTACATCTCTAGGCCCCGATGTCAAGATGGTGTAGGCCGTTGCATTAAGTGTTGTCAATAGTGATGATGTACATAAGTGGTGGCATCGCTATCATACAAGGAAAATGTCGTCACGTAGGAGTGGCTCCAAAAGATGTTATGCTATCAGGAACTCTCAGTCAAAAGAACTCCTATCAATATGACATAAACTCATGCATGATGATAATGAACATTCTGCCAACATGGCATAAAAGGGATCTCAATGCAAACATACATGGTGACACATGAGTATCCCATCAACATAACAATAAAGAGATCTCAAACAAAACATGACGAATCATGATAGCAAGTACATCTCACAAATGATTCTGCATCACATCAAGCAGGAATCATGAAAACAAGTAAGAAACAAGATCCCACATCAAACATCAAATAGGGATCTGTGTAGTACAATGCATAGCAAAAAGAAGTATATGAACACATTGCATATACCTCACATCTTGGGACCATCTAAAGAAAAGGATGTCAAACTGTTGAAGTTGCGTTGTCGAATCTCATGGAATGGTTGCTCACACATGAATGCTAGCACCTGCACTCCACTTTGAAAAGTGGATTAAAAATGAAATGAGAAAATGGAAAATCTGTACACACCATGAAATTTGTCGCGTCCAATAATGCAAAATCGACTATCAAATTTCTGAATTATGAGAAAGTGGAAATCTGGGGCTTAAGGAATCTTTTAGATTCCCCTGGATTCCTCAATGAGACCCTCCTAGGGTCCTCTGAAAATCTGCTGCTCAGATCAAGAAATAGACTACACCATCAGGTTCGTGTCACCAAGAGGTGTGGGATCGACATAAAGTTTGTCTAATTTGGACACTGCAAAAGTTTCACCCTCCTGAGAATTTCACCCAATCATGGTTCTGCCTGTGTTTTTCTCAGGTTCATGGTTCCACCCTGCATTAAAAATAATTAAAAAAATGCCTTGGTTTTTGTGCATGTTCCTTGCTCCTCCATCTACTGGGTGCACTGACAAATGAGGTTTTTATATAAATTTTCGGGTGAATAAAACAATGGCAAGATCATTGGCCTAGTGGTTAAGTCACCATATTAGGCGCGCAGAGGTTCGGGGATCAGATCCCGCCCCTGCCATATATAACAAAACCTTTTCTATAAAACACACATGTATTTTTTTTTGTTTTTGAACAAACTAGGCGCGACTTTTTTCTAAACGGCTTATGGTTGGGGGTGTATTTAATGTGATGTGTTTGTTTGATTTATTGGTTGGTGCATTATATGAGACTGTCGTGTGGGCGGGGCTGGCCCTCCTGCCGACCGTGGGTTCAACTCCCACCGACCCCTCCTTTAATGCGATGGCACGTTTTGTTTGGAGGTTGGGTGTGGGCCGGGTCCACCAGAGGTGGCCCACCCACAACCCATTAACGTTGTTTAATGTGTGTTGTTTGGTGCGGTTGGGCTGACGGGGGTCATGGCCCATCGGCCCTTTAATAAAAAAAAAATTTGTTAATATAGTTTGGGGTGGCAGGGGTGGTGGTCCGCCACCTCATTTATATATTTTATTAATTTTTATTAATAATAAGGCCATTTTTAAATATTCGGATTTTGGACCGAAGGAGACGATTTAACGAGGTGAAAATTTTGCCTAGAATCCGGCCGGAGTTGGCCGGATTTCATCTGTCGGAAAACTTCCAAATTGTTCTTCATTAAGCCTGCCCAATTAGCAAAAGTCAACCAAAACTTTGACTAGCTCACTCTCCCTCATACGAGCTCGGATTGATGAACCATTTGCACCGTTGCGATCAGGACGACAAGATCTACACTTTTGTCTTGGTCCGAAAGCATTCCGATTACTTTGACTTTCGAGATTCCATAAGCCCTCTTTGTTTTGTGTGTCTCTGGAGCCACCTAGATCAATCCTCCCCACTGAGAAGCTTTTGGTCCTCCAAAATCATGAAAAATAATCTGCAACTTCTTTGTACATTGTTTGCATCACAAGCGTCCTGAAAGGTCTCGCTTCCATCTCCTTCACCTTTGCTCTTCGGAGCCTTAAGTGATGAATCGACACCTGCAACCTCTGCAACCTCTAGTACATTGTTTTGCAAATTACATGCTTGAATTTCATGACCAACTAATGACCCAAGCATCCCATACTTGCCACGAGTTTATAACACATACTCGATGGTCAAGTTTACATCAAAATGGAAACAATACCCCAGCTACGAAAACAAGGCCAACATATCATTGTTGCTTCAACAAGTGATGGAAAACTCATCATCACCGCAACACATGATTTACAAAAATAAGGCCAACACAAGTGATGGAAACACAACATCACCTCCACAGTTTATCATGCAACTCAAAATAAGGCCAGACATCATTGTTGCTTAACAAGTGATGGAAAACACATCATCACTTTTACATTTTAAAATGCAACAAATGATTTACAAAAGCGCGACCATGATAAGCTAACATATCTAGAAACCATTTTTCACTTATTGTTGTGAATGGGTCATCCCCCTGTGTTGGTTTTGCTTGTCAAACAATTGTTTCACTTGGTTCATGCATCGACACTTTGTCTTTAAGGTGCTGCTCTGGATGGAGCCTCCAACAAGTGGCTCTTTGATGGCCACCTCTGTTGCAATGGCTGCAGTAAATCTTCTTCCTCCAGATTTGCTTAACATGTTTCTTCACCTGCTGTTGAGAGGGTCTTTCATGCCTCCTCCTTTGGTGTGCTGCTATTCTTTTCCAACACTTAGAAAATGTATGGCTATGTAATCCACAAAAGGTACATGTTTTTCGATTCCATGTTTTACGTTCATCATTGAAAACATGATTATAATCGAAATAAACATTCGAAAATCGAAACTAGTTATACCTTTCCTTGTTGTCTCTGGTGTAAGTATGGTTATGAGAGCTTGCCTCGGCTCTTTCCCTGCAATGGGCATTGCAATGGGATGATGGGGATGTGTTCCCATCATTCTCTTTCCTCGATGATTTCGACTATGTCTCAGAAGAATCTGACACCTTCGAGCATTCTCCCTCGGTGTATCTCAAGCTTGCAAATTGAGGTCTCTGCATAACCTCCAATGGTTGAGTTATGTCTTGGTTATTAACATCAAGTTATTTTTCCTCCTTGTGCCTCGTCCTGGTAAGGAGCCTCATTTTTGTCCCTATAATTGGTATCTCCTCATCTCTAATAGAAATCATACCATGTGAAGACGAAACCGAAAGGAAATCAACATCTTTTACCTCCTCTGTCAATTTGGAAAGAACTGATGATGGCTTCTCATCATCTGTTGTTGGTGGTTTGCTAGCTGTCTCGACGCATTCCCCAACTTCCTTTCTGACATACCCAAGTCCTTCTTGATGGGGTAATTATTCTACTTTGTTGGGGTTGACAATGCCTTGGCCATTAATGCCCAAGCCTTTTCCTTCATACCCCATTTTCTTCAACAGTTTGGAGCCAATTCCTGTGGTATGATTTTCAAAAACAACAAAATCATCATCAGGAAACATACATGAATTCAAAGAATTACTTTTTACCTCACATAGGTCATGCTGCAGTTTTTCCAAGGCCTTGTCCTTAGCTTGTAGTTGTTGTAGCAAACTCTGTTTTTCCTCTTACTCTTCATGTAGAAGCATCTTCAATTCAATGTTCTCTATTTGAAGATTCCTCTTGTTTTGCTTCAATTCTTCCGGGGCCTCTTCTATGGCTTGCAACTGAAGCTGCAATTGCTCCTTTTCCTCTATCTATTTCTGTAGAGTTTCATACATTATTTCCAGCCTTTTGGAAATTTTGAGCATGGTCTCACACATCACTTTTTCATCCTCTATTGCTACACGTTCCATTGTTCACGCTTGCAATTCATATCCACGCAAAGCTATGATACTACTTGATCCAGGTCTAAGTGTGACAAAGGACCCTTCCAAGACCTTTTACTTTGGTGCTATGTTAAATTGCATTTTAAAATAACATAAATGAATACATGTGCATGCTCTAAAGAAGAAGATACATGACGATCATCAGCAACATAAAATAACAAGACGTTGATAACAAAGTTCGTCCAGTAGGGACTACATCTCTGGGACAAGGTGTCAAGATGGTGTAGGCCACTACATTAAGTGCTGCCAATAGTGATGATGTACATAAATGGTGATGTCACTATCATACAAGGAAAATTCTCTCACGCAGGAGTGGCTCCAAGAGATGTTCCGCTACAGGAACTCTCAGTCAAAAGAACTCCTATCAGTATGACATAAGCTCATGCATGATGATAATGAGCATCCCACCAACATGGCATAAAAGGGATCTCAATACAAACATACATGGCGACACATGAGTATCCCATCAACATAACAACAAATGGATCTCAAACAAAACATGACAAATCATGACAGTAAGTACATATCACAAATGATTTCGCGTCAAATCAAGCAGGAATCATGAAAACAAGTAAGAAACACGATCCCACATCAAACATCAAACATGAATCTATGCAGCACAATGCATAGCAAAAAGAAGTACATGAACACATTGCATATACCTCACATCTTGGGACCATTTGAAGAAAAGGATGTCAAACTGCTAAAGCTACGACATCGAATCTCATGGAATGGTTGCTCACACATGAATGCTCACACCTACACTCCACTTTGAAAAGTGGCCAAAAAATGAAATGAGCAAATGGAAAATCTGAATGCACCATCAGATTTGTGGCGTCGAATAGTGCAAAACCGATAGTCAAATTTCTGAATTATGAGAAAGTGGAAATCTGGGCCTTAAGGAATATTTTAGATTCCCCCTAGATTCCTCAAAGATTCCCTCCTCTGGGTCCTCTAAAAATATGTTGCTCAGATCAGGAAACTGACTTTGCCATTGGGTTCATATCGCCGAGAGGTGTAGGATTGACATAAAGTTTGTCCAATTTGGACACTGCAAAAATTTCACCCTCCTGAGAATTTCACCCAATCATGGTTCCATCTGTGTTTTTCTTAGGTTCGTGGTTCCCCCTGCATTAAAAATTAATTAAAAAATGCTTCAGTTTCTGTGCGCGCTCTTTGCTCCTCCATCTGTTGGGCGAACTGACAAATGAGGTTTTTATATAAATTTTCGGGTGGATAAAACAATGACAAGGTTGTTGTCCTAGTGGTTAAGTCACCATATTAGGCACGTGGATGTTGGGGAATCAAATCCCGCCCTCACCATATATAACAAAACTTTTTTTATAAAACATGCATGTATTTTTTTTTTAAACAAATTGGGCGTGACTTTTTTTAAACGGCTTATGGTTGGAGGTGCATTTAATGTGGTGTGTTTGTTTGATTTATTGACTGGCATGTTATATGAGGTCGCCTCATGGGCAGGGCCAAAACTACTGCCGGTCGTGAGTTCAACTCCCACCGGCCCCTCCTTTAATGTGATGGCATGTTTTGTTTGGAGATTGGGTGTGAGCCAAATCCAACAAAGGTGGCCCGCCCACAACTCATTAATGTTGTTTAATGTGTGTTATTTGGTGCGGTTGGGCCGGCGGGGGTCATGGCCCATCGGTCCATTAAAAAAAAAGTAAAAAAAAAATTTAATGTAGTTTGGGGTGGCGGGGTGTGCCCCGCCACCCCATTTATATATATATATTTTTTAATTTTTATTTAATAATAAGGATATTTTTAAAAATTCAGATTTTGGACCGAAGGAGATGATTTAATGAGGTGACAATTTCGCCTAGAATCTGGCCAGAGGTAGCCATATTCCATCTGTTAGAAAACTTCCAAATTGTGTCTCCATTAAGTCTGCCCAGTCAAAAAAAGTTAACCAAAATTTTAACTGGCTTGTTCTCCCTCATACGAGCTCGGATTAACGAATCGTTCACATCGTTGCAATCAGGACGACAAGATCTACGCTTTGGTCTTGGTTCAAAAGAATTTCGATTACTTTTATTTTTGAGCTTCCACAAGCCCTCTTTATCCTATGTGTGTCTTTGGAGCCACCTGGATCAATAACATAGGTGGGAGATACAAAAATAATTAGAAGTATCGGAGTAGCCCATTTTTCCATATTGTTTATCCGTAATGTATTTTCAACTACAATGGTTTTTAAGTTACATTTGTTTCGGACTAGGAGCTTAGTATGGTGCTTGAATTGGCCAACAATGCCAAGCTTTGTGAGCTCTATGATATTTTATAAGGCTGGGGTCAACTATTGCTTTAATTTTCTTTTCATGCTGAACCAAGTGAATGTACATGCCTTTTTAATTCTTCCCAAGTGCTTCTCGGACCTTACTTGGATCCATTAGGGTTTTACAATAGGAAATTGTAGAGTACATATTTTTGTTGTAATAATTGGCGGGTGTTGAGATTTTTTTTTGGAACACAATATAGGTAAAATACTAGCTTGCTACGGGCTAGGCGGAGTTGGGTCCAAATACAAACATGAAAAATTAAGCATGTTTCCCACATTTGTAAAGCTATGAAAATAAAGTTTTTTTTATTTGGTTTCTCCTTTACATTGGAAATGTTTTTTCTTTTGTTTAGGGTCACAATAATTGCCAACAACAGTCATGCATATAGAGATAAGAGCGAATAATAGATTAAGACACCTGCACTAATTAACTTGAGGTGGGAGCTCCTTGTGCAGGGCTTGAAAGCTTTTCTCTCATAGCTTCCTTACCATGTCTTTACTTTCCCACTTCTAAGATCAAGCCCTTCGTGTACCAATCATTGATTTGACACTCCACATAGAACTTGTTTGATGTCAATATCAATGAGGCAATGAGAGATGACAAAATCCTTGTCCATTAGGCCCAAATGATAGAACATGATGTTGATATTAATGAACGAAAATATCCACATAGGTATGCATGATGATTCATCTATCATTTCTTATATCAATTGCAAATTCATAATTTCAATGGATATGGAATAAAGTTTCATGGAAAATATGGAGCAAGGTTAACAATTAATTTTACTAATTGAATGTAAAAATTTCTAATTGATATAAATTTGGGACTTGTATATGAGTTGCATTTGTATACTAGTTGTATCTGCTCACTACAAGTGGTCCAAATAGTTTGATTTGGGATTGGTTTCCACAATATCACTTTGTTTATTCATGTGGGACTCTCATCCCTCTTTACGATAAGGATGATGGGAATTTTGAAGGTTGATTATTTATTATATGGAAATAAAAGTCGCTAATCCCAAGGGCTCGTAAATATATTAGAAAATACTAACCCATTCTTGAGACATGAGAAATCTAACTAAAATATACATATTTTTGCTTGTCTTTTGAATAAGAGACTCAAGAAATTTGTTTACCCTATTTGAATATGCTTTCTGAGACATAATATTTAATTAAATATAACACATTACCCAATTCGAATTATGATTAACATGACCAATTAGAATGGTCATGATATACAAAGTTAAGAAATTTGCTTGGGAGAAGAAATTGCTAAATGAATTATACACTCTCTAATATTTATTGGGAAAATATTGAAAGGAAAGTAAGAATTTGTGCACTTTACAGGATCATCATCTAAGATCATACTAATCATATGTGATCTATGGTTTGATATGTAACACACGATTAAAACTAAACAAAGGAAAAATATCTACTATTTATATTTACATTTACATTTTATGAAGTAGGCTACCCTTCTATGGCCCCTTTGATAGCCTAGTTTTCAAAAATCAAAGCACTTCTAATAGTCTATGAAAGGTATGTAGAAAATGTAACCATTTCCATATTTGAGCTCTCTACTTTTTTCGAAATGGTATGTTGTGTTGTAGCTTCTAAGTACTATGGGGACTTAGTTGTTTCATAATCTGAGGGGTAATATCTTGGATGAATGTTTGGAGTCTCAATGTCTCCATGGTAGTGTATCTATGCATTAGGTGCAATGGAGAAGATCCATGGCTTGGAGTTGTTTCAACACTTGGAGTTCCCCCTTAGCTTGAAAATTCAGACTTTGACATTATGATTTTGCTTGAAAATCTATAATCTAAATTTTGTCTTATTCGTATTTTTCTTAGCTCTTTGATACCATTTTTGAAGCCACTAGCTATTTGTTCTTCAAATATTGTGTTGTGTGTTGAATTTATTTTTCTTATATTTTTCTTAGCTCTTTGATGCCATCTTCTCAAAGAACTAGCTATCCATTCATCAAATATTGTGTTCTTCATGTGAGAATTTATTTACAAAATTGATCTATATATAGATATTATTAACCAGCCTAGATCCATCTTAATTCTGGATATACCATGTGCCAAGATGGACCATATCTCTTTTCACTCTAAAAATGTTTGCACATCGAAAGATTTGATCCCTCTTGGCTCTTGATAGATCCAAAGTTAAGATGAATCTATGTTGGTCTATAATACGCTTAAAACATCTAAACCAAATAAAATATTAATTAAGATGTTCCTGCATTATGTTTGCCTAATTTTTTATATATTTTTTAATTTAATTCTTATAAAAAAATATTTTTAATTATTTATAATTTGGAAATATAAATTTTTATATTTTCATTATCTCTATATATGTGTATTAAAATTACAATTCATTTGAAATTAAACAAAAAAAATCTAAAATTCTACAATTAAAAAAAAAAATTCTATTTATTTCAAGCTTTTTATCTCTACATAAAATAATATCTATTAACTCTATTTAAATTAACAAAGTCTTACTATTTATACTCCTTCATAGAACATCATAACAAAGACAACATTAAACGAGTGAGGGATTATTTCTACTTATTAACATAAATATGATAACAAAAACAATAAAAAAATTATAACTAAAAAAAATAAGATTAATTGAAAAGTAAAAAAAAAATGTTTAAATTTTAAAACAAAATATAATTTTATTGATCTTACACTTTTATTTTATTTAAATTAACAATGTGTTATTATTTTTAGTTATTGGAAAAAAATATCAAAAAAAACAAAAAAATATCACAACAAAAAAACAATATTAAATTGGCCATAAAGTATTTATACTCAAAACAATAAAAATAAATCCATCACTCATTTAGTTCTGAATTTTGGTGTTTAGAATAAATTTACACGTAAAAAAAATTCATTGACAAAAAACATCATCCCAAAAACAACAATAAACAATAAATGCCCTCGTGGGATGTACTAGAAATAATGTGTAACAAACCTGGTTCGTGGATGTTGGAGCAGCTTGGATAGAAAGACCAGAGAAAAGCACTTACAGTTTACAATGGAAAAAGCAAAAAGATAAAAGATTATCCAAGGAAAAAGCACTTACCATTTACAATTAAAAAAGCGAAAAGCTAAAAAATCTATCCAAGGAAAAAGCAGTCACCGCTTACATTGAGAAAAGAAAAAAGATAAAAGCGTATCGGGATTTGAATCACGACGGCTGATGGCGGTTGGGCGCAGAGTATATAGGGAGAGGAAAGAATTAGACTTCTGTTTCATCATCTGCTCTGTTCCTCTGTTATCATCTCATTTGTTTTCACTTGCTTTGGGTCCGTTTTGATTGACAATGTTATGCTCCTTTTTCGTTGATTGAGCATGGCCATGCTTTGCTTTTCTTTGGCTTGGTTGATGTCTATTACTGCTTGATTTTATTATGCTCCTTTCTATGCACGTTTATCTTTATTTCGATTCCTTTTTTGGAATTGAAAATGAAAATGCAGAATAGAGGAAGAAACTGAAAAGAAAAAGGAGGAAATGGGTTAAGGAAATGTTCTGGGCATACCTATCTTATTGGTTTTGAGTTAAAAATGCCAAATAGCAACTTTAGCTGGATTTTCTTTAATTTGTGTACTGTAATGAATTATGGATTTATTGGCAGTGTTTAACATTTTATTTTGCTGTTTCTTTTGCGTTTTCTACGGTCAGATTGAAATTGAGGAAATACAGTGAATTTTGCACATATGGTCGCATTTATATGGAAGTTGCACAGAGTGGTTTTCTACAGTCACGGAGATTGAAATTGAGCAGATATAGTGAATTTTGCTCATATGGTCGCATTCATATGGAAGTTGCACAGAGTGGTCCCCAGGTCTAACTTTCTGTCTGTCTGTCCTAGCGGAGTCTTTGCTGATTGAACTTAGGTGGGTGGGTATTTTATCCTTGTTTTGAAGTCACATTAAACCCATAAAAACTCCATTAATTCCAGGCTGGGTATCTCATATTTGTGTTTTTTTATTGGTGTAGCTTGAGAAATGGAACCAGAATGGTTAAATCATGAGGATCAAGATGGAGTGGAGGATGAAACTATTTTGGGGAAAAATAGATGGAATTATCCCTATGTTATGGTCAAGTGTACAGAGGAGAGCATTTATAGATGAATCGGGCACAGCGTTTTCTGAACTCTGCCGCTGATCATCTCCCACACAGAGGGGACTAGAAAAGAGGTATAAATTTCATTTCATTTGAATCTATTGTAGTCCTAAAATTCTTATAGGTCCATGCATTTTACTCCATAGCCCATGTATGCATTTTACTCCATAGCCCATGTAATACCGTCGAAGCCCTGTTAGCAGATGCTTTAAGAGAGGTATACATTTTATTTCAGTTGAATCTATTGCAGCCCCAGAATTCTTTTAGGTCCATGCATTTAACTCCATAGCCCATGTAATACGGTCACCAAAATTCTTTGAGTTCTATAAATTTAACTTCATAGCCTATGTAATACGGTCGAAACCCCATTAACAGATGCTTTATGTTTCTATAAAATGTGCAATGCAGATACGTTGTGGAATATATATGTGCAATAGAGGGAGGGAGCTGCGTTTAGTCATGCTATGGTGATGGATTTTTCTGGGTGTAAATATTTTATAAAATTTCTACTAAGTCAATCTGCGGAGGTGAATACCATCATCCCCTGAAGTAAGTGAGATGCTTAATTGATATATTTGTTTTTTAATGAACGTTTCTGTTTATTTAGATTTCTTGTTTGGAATTAACAATGAAAAGCGGAAGAAATTGAAAAGGAAAAGAGATGAGGTTAAGGAAATGTTTGGGTGTACATGTCATGGGCTCCGAGGAAAAAATGTCGAACATCGGCTTCAGCTGGATTTTGAATACTCCTTTTACAATGGACGACTTCTTCATTTGTGTAATAAAATGAATTATGGATTTATTGGAGTGTTTAACATTTTATTTTGCCTTTTTCATTTTTGACAGGCAGGGAGATTGAGATTGAGCAATACAATGAATTTTGCCCATATGGAAGCTGCACAGAGTGGTGGGCACTAGGTGGGTATTTTATCCTTGTTTTGAAGTCACATTAAAGCCATAAAAAACTCTATTAATTCCGGGCTGGGTATCTCATATTTGCGTTTTTTATTGTTGTAGCTTGAGATATGGGAACCGGAGTGGTTTAAATAATGAAGATCAGGATGAAATGGAGGACATAAAAATAGATGGGATTATCCCTATGTTATTGTCAAGTGTCCAGAGCATAGCATCTATAGATGAATCAGGCACAACATTTTCCGTCTGCGGCTGGTCATCTCTCACACACAAAGAGGACTATAGAGGACGAGAGGAGAGGTATGAATTTCATCTCATTTGAATCTATTGCAGCCCCAAAAGTCTTTTAGGTCCATGCATTTAACTCCATAGCCCATGTAATATGGTCGAAACCCTATTAACGAGATGCTCTATGTTTCTACAAATGTGCAATGCAGTTACGTTGTTGAATGTCTTGCTATGGTGATGGATTTTTCTGGTTGCAAATATTTTATAAAATTTCTGCTAGGTGCCAATCTGGTGAGTACCACCATCCTCTGAAGTAACTGAGATGCTTAATTTATATATTTGTTTTTTAAGTACAAAATGAGATGCTTAATTTATATATTTGTATATTTGTGTTTTCAAGTACAAAATGATGAATTAATTCAAAAATTTTATGGGGATCTAAATGAAACATAGGCTTCTTTGTTTTTTATGAAACGGATGCCTCTTTGTTTGTTGTTGCTCGTCTCTTTTGAGTAGAGAGACAATTCTATGGTGAAGAGGGAAGTTCTGTTAAAAAGTGCCTAGAAGGGAAGTTTATCAAAAAGTTCCTAAATTGAATAGATTTAGATATTGAAAAAAAAAAAAAAATTTAGAACTCTTAAGCTATCAAAACTATAGAATAAATGTTCTTGGGTTTTTAGTTTATGTTTTATTATTTAAGATATGAAAAAAAAAATATTAAACTCTAAGCCTATCAAAACTATGAATAAATGTTCTTGGGTTTTTAGTTTATGTTTTATTATTTTTTATTTAATATTTTTAATAGCTGATTCACTTTTATTCCATTATTTCAGACATTTATTATATTAGATTGTTTTTTTTTTATATTATCTTTAATTCAATTTTTACTTAATTCAAAAAATATTATATATATAATATATATTATAATATAATATCTAGTATTTCAAAATATATATATAATCATATCCAATAAATTAAAATTTAAGTAAAAAATT
This sequence comes from Pinus taeda, assembly GCA_000404065.3. Taxonomy (NCBI): domain Eukaryota; kingdom Viridiplantae; phylum Streptophyta; class Pinopsida; order Pinales; family Pinaceae; genus Pinus; species Pinus taeda. Next base: position 18,861 of record APFE031679740.1, on the reverse strand, counting down.
ATTATTAAACCCTTCAACTAAAATATACATCAATTATAAGAATAATATTAACTAATAAAAATATTACATAAAAACTTATATATAACTAAAACCTAAGTAAAAAAATTATCATTAAATTCTCACAACCAAATGAAATACACTCCATCAATTAACCAGTTACAAGAGAATAAATTATTTTAGATAGCTAGCTCATACCTGGGTCCTCATTACTATAATCGACAAATTACTTTATCAAACATGTACTTTATAACTACTTTATAATTAGACTGATATGCTAGAGGATAGATATTTTTACTTCGAAAGGTCTTGGGTGTGGCCCTGGGCCCTATTTAATTAAAATTTATAAATACGTTTCATATTTTTACTTCGAAAGGTCTTGGGTGTGGCCCTGGGCCCTATTTAATTAAAATTTATAAATACGTTTCACTTTGACACTGACGTAGAGCCTAAACCGTGGGGCCTCCCGATTCTACACTGGTGTAGCCGCTGCCACTAACACCTGGAGACCCAGTAGAAACCGCTCCATATGTTGTATATAAGAAACCGGAATGCTCTATAGTCGGTTGCTTTTTGCTCCCTCAAATCACCCTTACTACACCAGCTAACTTGATAATACTTGATAATGTAAGGAGCATCCCAATTGCACATGCGCCGTTATGTGTTGTCCTTCTGTCTTCTCTATCATAAGAGTTCATGTAGCAATGCCATTTGTTATTGTTTTCAGCTCAAGTTTTGTTTTTACCGGTTACTATATGAATTTTATGATTTCTTTCCTGCTTGTTTTTTAGCGTCTAAAATCTCCAATTTTTGTTTTGTATTTAACAATTTTTTCACATAAAGATCAGAGGACCAGGTGAGATGTGTGGATGTGGGACTATATAAGGCAGAATCATCAATGACTTTTCCTTTGGACTTTTGGTTGCCACCAGCTTGTAGAGGAGACTTGTTTGGGTGTTTTTTTGCGAAGGGCTTGAGCACTTTTCTTTTTAGACCATTTCTTTCTTGTTTGGTCTCATATAGACAGGCTATTCTTCGTTTTAAAATGCCCCGATATTGTTTCGCTGGCATTGATCCAAACCCACTTCCCAGTTTTGGCGAATGAGGCAATTTTCACTTGTCCTAAATCATTTGTTTCCACATGTTCTGAAATTTCTTGTTCCCACTTCTCAGTGGCATTGGCTGCTTGATACTTTTGCGGCATAAAAGCTCCCTGCTTTCAGACTACTCACTGCTCTCATTGCTGCCTACATTGTTCACACTACTCTGCTCATACTGCTGAATGCACTGCTCACACTACACATCGCTCACACTACACATCGCTCACACTACACTGCTCACACTACTCACCACACTGCTCTGCTCATAAATGCCCTAAAAATTTCGATTACATTTTTCCGCTTTTGTGCCAGCTTTTCTCTTCCGCACTGAACCAGAAATTCGCAAATGTCGTGAAAATGAGTGAAGAAGACTTTAATCCCTTCGTCAAAAGGGAAAAAAGAAAATCCCCCGTCGGCAAAACCTCATAAGAATGAATGTAAGAATTGGGAAGATGGGATAACACCTAGGTCATCGCAATTCGCCAAGTCTGAACGGTTTTCAAACAAATTCGATATCAGTTCAATGAATATTAAATCGATCCTAAGTATCATTTCCTGTCCTAACTCCAAGGCGAATAAATATGCCTGTAACAGTGCAGGTTAGTTCGACATGGGACAAAGGGCAAAGAAAAAATTAAAAATACGCAAACTCATATCACCCTCTCCACGCGGTTTTCGTTCTCCAAGCCAGCCGACGATACATAGACTATTGGTTAGGTTTTTTTTTTTTTTTAAGTTTTCTTGTATGTTTTTGGGGTAAAAAGTTATCCAAAATCTGATAGCGATTTACGATTTATTTTAATTTCTATAATATCGACAGAGTATGTTAAAATATATATCTGAATGGGATATTTTTCACGAGTAAGGCGCCCGCCACTTTATACCAATAGTTGTCTCGATTCAAGGATGCATACCGACACATGCTAGCTGAGATTGCAACACGACGTCGTAGGAAACGAGGCTCTAGTGAATCTGGATTTCTCATCTGTCGTTCTCCGCTTCTGCTATTTTTTTTCCACCTCTAATGACAAAGATGACCTGTTGAGCTTCCAAAGGAGAATATATGCTTATGGGCGTGAGTTTCATTGTCATTATGTTCAACAATAATTCCTGAGTTGGCGAATTTTTGGAAGAAGAAGATTGCCAAAGCTGTTGGAGGTGGAAGACTCTGTTCATTCTATCCTGATGTATTTATTTTTTGCTTCTTCTGTCCTCCTTTACGCTTAGGTAATGAATTTTACTTATATTCCCTGTATTTTAACATTCATTGTATTGGAATTACAGGCATAATCTAACTCTATATTATAATTTTTTCTAGTTCTTTTACCTTCTCATTAGTCTAAATCTTGAAACCCTATTATACCGTTTTAATTTTGATATGCACATTTTCAGGTTGACTTGCCTATTGAAAAAATTTGATACTCATTTTCAAGTTAATTTCTCTTCAATAGTTCTTTAGGGCAACATGAACTAATTTGACAATGACAGGATCAAACAGTGCCTCAATATATTTTTCTCGTGTTTTTCTGAAAGTCTTGGGTCGACTATGCCACTAGTTACAATTCTCCCCGGTTACTCCACATACTTAACTCCGTATTGAAATCCTTCAAAGTAGAGTCATTTAACACAAACAATGCTTATGGCTCGAGGAATGGTCCTGCACAGACATTTCACTGCCATTAAAAATCAGTTGAGCTTCCTGAGTCAGCAAATCCTCAAAAAGAGGAGGAATGCTAAAGCAATTGGAGGCAGAAAGACACTTTGCATTCAACCTAGACAGAATAGTTCGTCATCTTGTGTCCTCGCACACCCTTGTTAATTTTTGTTCCTATTTCCATCTTGTATTTTGATATTCTTTTTATTGAAATCTCAGGCCTAATCTCCGTAGTTTAAAATTTATATTATAATCTCTACAGGTCATGATCTGAAAATAATTCCCTTCTCTGTTCAATAAACAGGTGTATCCAGAATGCTTTGTCATCTTGATTTTGCTAGCTTAATGGTTTTCTTTCTCTCCTTCTCTGGGAAGCGTTATGTTGTGTGGAGTGCTCTATGAGTTGTGTGGTGTTGTTTCAATGTGAGTTGTGTGGTGTTGTCTCAATGTGAGTTGTGTTATGTTTCATGTGCTAGTATGTAAGTTTATGGATGTTTATGTTTGTGTGTAGGTGATAATCGAGAGAGGGAGAGAGGAATTGAGAAAGGGAGACAATGGCAAGGAGTGCAAACATGATTCTTAGATGATGTCTTCACTGTGAGGGTCTAATGTTTAATGCTGAAAGGAAATTTATATTCATGTATAGAATTGTTATTTAATTCCTTGTCACTTTTTTCTAATGAGTTAAAGTTTATTATCCAGAAATTAACAATATTGCGGCACACTAAACTAAAGATTTTGGTTAGGCCCACAATGAATAAACAACCCTTCCCCAATGAAGAATTTCTATAAATTGAACCCTTCAACAATGATTTTGTTGGCTAACAAAGTTACAGTTAGTGCATTTTGATTAATAACTTGATTTCTTGATTTGCTGGAAAATCCTATAACATTCAAAAATACAAATATTTGATGCATGGAGATTCTTTTGATATTTGATGCATGGAGATTACTTTTGCAAAGTCTATTCTCATCATCATAGTTGATATTTTTTTCTAGTTTGTTATATGTAGTCCTTCTTGTGCTATTCTAACCAAATGAATTTTCCTATTGTGAAGAAAACCAAACAACTTTTTAAAGATAAAAGTTAGGGATAATTCTTTTTAAGCCTATTTGCTAGAATTATTGTTGAAAATTTATATGCAATTTCATAGTGAGATAGGCCTATAATCATCAAAATTGTATTAATCATTTTGCTTTGGAATTAGAACTATAAATGTTTATTTAGTGCACCCACAAAAAATGTAGATTCTTCTATCACTTTTAGCAACTCCTCTTCTCGGAAGTCATAGAAACACAAATAAAATTTCACCATCCAGCCATATGTGGACTTGGACTCTTTGACTTCTTAAAAGATTGTAGAACTGATTTGCGTCCCTCTTTGGTGACTTTAGCTTCAAGTTCCTTATTTTTTTATTCTTTAATCTCTTTTATGTTTGTTGTAGGAGATTCTTGGAATACACTTTTGAAATGCCTTACTCCTTATGCTATCTATTGAGAATTTTCTTAGCTTCCTCCATTCTTTCTTTACTGAGCTCCCATGAAATTTTGATGCTCCTTCGATGTTTTATGTAGTTTTGGAAGAATTTAGTATTGTTGCCCTCAATAGCCACCAAGTATCCCTATTCTTCAATCTTTACTTTACTTGTTCCTGATCCAATAACTTCATTTTGTATTCCTTTTTAAATTGTTTAGATTAGTATTCTCCTTGTTTGTAAAAACTCCTTCCTTATTTGTTTCAATCAATTTCTTGGTTTATGCCTTGGTCTCAACAAGCTTTTGTAGAGCTTACCAGGCTTTTTTCATTGTCCACTTTTCTATTATTTTTTAAACTTTCATCAAATTTATTTCAATTTGATAGATAGTTGTCTCCCTTGTATGAGTTTCATATTTTTTCCAATCATGAGTGACCAAATTATTGAAACTCCCTTCTCCTAGCAAATTATGGTTAAATTTAAAAGGTTTCTAGGGGTTCTTCTCATCTTTTTCTAATTGTAGCAATATGGCTATATGGTTTGAAGATCTCTCCATCTCTACCCTCTTCCTCGCTCTGAAATTCTCAGCTTGTAGTAGTTTGGACTTGTGGTAACCCTAATTTCTTGCGTGTGTGACGGAAACAAAGATATTTTTGGTCTTTCTTGCTTGACAGTTGTTCCTTTCTTCCTCACTAGGGTTTATCTTCTCTTGCAATGGGATAAACCTTCCTTTTGGGCCTTTCACACTTCCTTTCTTCACTAGAATTGTAGATTGAATGTTTCTTGGATGGATGTCGAACGTCTCTTCTATATATAGTCTTCACGTGAGGTTGAACAACCTTCATGAGGCCAAATTGATAAAAGGAGAAGGTTGACTTGATGGAGGAGGAATAATCTATATTTTTGACATAAAAACAAGTTTCTTTCTTGATACAAAAATCCCAAGAAGGGTCTATTACATGATGACAAGGATTGTGACTCATGACAATAACCCTAGAAGCACTCTATGGGTGCTTTGACCTATAAATATAATAATTTGAGCATGAAATCCATGCTTATAAAAATATTTTTTCTTTGATATTTACAATAATTTTCTTTTCTTCTCTTTACAAATACATAAGAATTACATCAACCAAACAACAATTATGAAATCTGATACTATTTACATTTTCAACACTCCCTCTTTACTAGGAAGATATTCATAATTAATTGTTTAACTGGTACAGGGATAACCTCAATTTGAAATGTTCCAAGAAGAGTACAACAACATATACAATGCTAGATACCATCTAGGCCAAAACTTCCAAGGTATCACCTAGGCTTCCTACCAAAGTACCAACTCGAGAAGAATCTAAGTGTCATCAAGGCTACTTGCCAAGACACCAACTAAACTTATCAAGGATCCAAGTGCCATCTAGGCTACCTGCCAAGACACTAATTCAAGGATCCAAATGTCAATTAGCAAGACACTAACTCATTAGGGATCCAAGTGTCATCTACCAAGACACTAACTCATCAGGGACCCAGTTGTCATCTAGGCTACCTGCCAAGACACCTGCTTATCACGGATCCCAGTGTCATTTAGGCTAATATATCAATTTCAATAGATCTCTGAACATCATCCAGGCTAAGACCAACACAAACAAGGGATCTATGTACCATATAGGGTACCTGCCAAGGTACCATCCCAATAAGGACTAAGGTGTCATCTAGGCCAATATATCAACTTTAACTGAGATCTCAATACCAACTAGGTCAAGACACTGGCCCTCTTAGGGATCTAAACATCATCAAGGTCAAGATATCCACCCTAAACAAGGATCTCCATAGCATCTAGACCAAGATACCTTCCCTCACAGGGATCTAGGTATCTACACCATGATGTCCTCCCTTACAAGGATGTAGATATCGCCTAGGCCAAAGTGGTTGAATTTCCACGACCTTGGGTCTAGGTTAGAGTCCTAAATTCATTGACGCTACCAAACCAAGAATCTCAACCATAAACTATTTTTCACAATGGAAATATAAAGCAATAAATCACACATGCATAGAACATAGATAACTTTTAAATTTTTCAAACCAACTTTGTTATATTAACAACGTAAAATACAACAGTCTAGGGCTCCCGTACTAGGGGTAATGGCCCTTAATACAAGATAAAAAATTAGGGCTTGGTGTTAGTCCATCAACAACCAATTTTCCCTCAACAAGATACTCTGACCGTTTAGCTGATGTAGAGCTCCTCACAATTGCCTTGGTCGTACCTTGTACTTGCCCAGTCCTGTGACTCTCGATCTGCAGCTCCTATCTCTATCAATGCTCCAAGTCCATTTGGTCACTGAATCTTGGCTATTCAATCTTCTCTCTAGTTGTGCCTTTGCCCATCAAGGCCACAACACATAGAGAGTCCTATCGAGTTGTTCACAGATCCACTTGTGAACAACTCTCAATTTGCCCACTGCTGCTCCTCAGCTACTCATGGACTTCAGCCCACTATGGTGTTCCTGGGTTTCTCCAATGAAGACCAGCATAGGGCATAGAGGGCTGCCGCCTATCATTGCAAAGTGTCCATCTTGTTGAAGAATCTAGGGCACATGTAGTTAATGAGATTCTTCTTGACTTGATAACTATTTGTGAGGCTTTTTAATTTTCTTATTAGCACAATCTTCTCTTTGAAATTATTAGAGTGTGTGTTTCTTATTTCATCAAATAGCTATCAAAAACAAAGAGACAACAACACAATATGTTGGAATTTTGCCAGGGGCAAAACCTCTCCCTCTTGGAGAGGAAAACCTACACATATTTCTTCTTATAGAGATTCTAATTGACGAACACCAAGACCATGATCCTTGACTATCTATGCCACTCCAAGACCAAGACACCAATCCTCTTCTTTGTCACTGTTGAAGTCATCTTCATCACTGCTGCTTCACTAAGGTCATCATTACAGTAGTACCATTGCCACACCTTCATCTAGATGATTGCTGCACTTTTACTGAGATCATCACCATGTCAACTAGATCTTTATACTAGCCTTGTCTTCATCGAGATAATGACAATGTTTACATGATTACTTCCATGGAGTATAGTTGTGACTTAGAATGTCTGCTGAGGCAGAGAACATTATTGCAGGATCACTGAAGTTCTTATCATAATAGTTATGTCAAGAATGTGATTGTGTCTCTCTTACTGATGTCTTCATCGAGATTGTAACTATATTCTTCTTGCATCGAGATCACAGTTATGCCGAGAGTGTGAGAGAGTGTATCCCCTATCATACCCTTCCGAAAGTCATGGTATCTTACTCCAACTAAGACACTGTAATACTCATTCATTCAAGATTCTTGGAATACTGACTTCACCGATATTTCTAAGAGGTATGCGAGATATTTGAGACTGTGATTACTTACTGTAATCACCACCGAAACTTCAGAGACGTCCCCAATTTTTATGCCTGTAATGTGGATACTTTCCATGCCTATATATAGTAGTTAGGTTCAATAAATAAGTCGACATGACCACTAAACGAGTGTGTCATCTTTTATGAGACAAATTGACAGGTATATGACTTTTCTTCATCGTTTGTTGGCAGTCTTCTTCTTTGGAGGATGTTGCTTGTCTTGGAGGACTAATTGACACTGGGTTGACCCATATTCATGCTCAAGAAGAGCTCTTTAACATGAATTTGATTCTTTGACTTTCCTAGACCTATGGAATGAGTAAGAAACTCATTCGAATAATTTACAAAAATAATATTTCTTTTTCTTGACAAGTACAAAGATCAAAATTAGATTTACAAATACCGAACCTAGTTACACTTTTCTTCAACACATCTCCCACAATGAACACGGGTTAGGAGGATTGCCCATCATCTACGATAGAAGTCCTTCTCCACACACAAGTCTTGAGCTCCACAACTGTTACTTTGGTTTGTCTACCCTTGAGCTCAACAACTGCCTCTCTCGCAACTACCTTTGTCCATCAAGGAGTTTCTCATCGAGCTCCAACTTGGACACTCATGTTGTCCTCAAACATCCCAGAAGTGCCCAATATTGTCCACATTTGGTCTTCTCTCACACTGCCCTCCAATAGTCCATGAGAGACCAAGTCCATGTTGTAGCATCTGCACCTAGTTAGCTCATACCCACACTTGGGAGACCCTTACACATGGTTGCCCAAAAAATTCTCCAATCCGTTCTTTGCTTTTGCAATAGAGGAGCTATTGCACAAATCTGGGCACATCAATATGTCCTCGCCTAGGACATCATCAATCCATCATACACGAGTCCATCTGCAACACACCTTGTTGTTGTACTCTTGCCTTCCAATCTGATGTGCCTGATGTCACCTTGGCTGCTTCGAAGGCCTCCCAACTATCCACATGGTCTCTTCCAAACAGCTCCTAAGGCCTCGTACAAGTAGCCCACAAATTGACCCAAGCAATGGTCAACACTTTGACCCCATGCACAACAATCTTCTGCTACAAGTCTGCTACTCAATCACTGTGGAATTTGTCACTAGTGTAGGGCATCTAATCACCAAATCTTCCCATCCTCCTTGACTTCCACGGGATTCCTTTCACTGATCCAAATCTGATCCTAGACTAGGATCCAGCACCCCTCTAAAACAGCACAGAATTAATGTTTGCTTATGTGTTTGCGACAACCCTGGTTAGGGCATGTGCTGCAACCCTAAACCCTTATGAGATCCACAAACCAACCCTCAAAGGGTTGTGGCATTCCTTGGGAAGCCTCCTCCTTGTCCATGCTGCCTTCTTGAGGGGCTAGCCTACCTTGACAACCCTCTATGCAACTCTTGTTGTGTGCTAAGGCCCGCGGCCTAGCACTGCAACACTAAATCATGAGACAGTCCCTACACATGCCCAAACACACCTATTTCTTCAACATTTTGTCCCTCTAGCTCTTTGACCTTCACTGCCCAACAACTCGCCCCTTGAAAAACAACTCGGACTTGTCTTAATAGCCCTCAAACAACCCTAAGACAATCTACAAATCAGCCCTACAAACAATCCTCTTCCACGCTACTTCTTGGCCTCCAAACAAACTATCTCCACGTTGTCTTTACCCTCTCTTGCTATGGCTAGGGCATCCGAATTTCAAAGCTCTTTCTTGGAGGAATTTCACACAAAATGGATGATCTAAAACATTCTAATACACCTTGTATTTATACACATATAAGGGCTCAACGAATTGATGTATAGACCCTTCTATTGCACTGTGTTTACACCAAGCCTACATGGCTTGGTAACCAATAATTAATTAGCCAACTTCAAAAATTCATTTCTCTCTAACGACAACTCGGATTTGGACGATTCTCATTACGTTGGAATCGTATTGTCAAGCACTATCATCCCCATCCATCACATGTTGTATCTTCATCATGGTTTTGGCCCAAATCATGATGGGTGAAAAATACCCAAACTTGGACCTCAAGCCCACAAGCCTATTTGTGGTGCTTTGACCTCCAACCCTCGAACACTATGGCTTGGAGTACCTCCCAAGCTACACAAAAATAAACACTCCCTCTTAGCGAGGGAGGTACTTCCAAGACTAGGAAGTAACCATCATCATCCGGTGTCACTAGCCCATCTGACATCCATCACTACAACATACCATATAGAATGAATTCAACAATATAAGTAGTGCCTCTACGTCATCATATACCACTCATGCAAATCCCTCCAATCTCGGATATGCAACATCATGATCCGATGATGACTTTAGCTTGCCAACTTGTAGTCCATCACATGAAGCCATCTCGATCAACCAGATCTCGTCTATGCCAAAGAAACCATCAAGTTGTCCCAATCATCCATGACAAGCCATAGGAAGTCCACGATCTACAAACCTCCACACAACATACTGAAGTGCACCAGGTTCACCACCAAGCCACCAAAATTCCTAGCCCATCTCATCATCTAGTCCATCGAGACCACATCTCCATGTCTTCAATTGGACCCTCTACTCCATGATCTAGACACCCACAACTCCCTCTGAGTTGTTTCATTGTTCACACTCTGATTCACTGTCCCTCAAAGTAGCTCAGATATGCTCTGGTAGCATGTTGAGTTTCCACAACCTTGGGTCTAGGTTAGAGTCTTAAAATCACTGATGCTACCAAATCAAGAATCTAAATAATAAACTACTTTGCATAGCAGAAATATAAAGCAGTAAATCACACATTCACAAAACATAGACAACTTTTTAATTTTTCAACCTAACTTTGTTATATTAACAATGTACAATACAACAATCTAGGGCTCCCATACTAGGGATAATCGCCCTTAGTACAAGATACAAAACTGGGGCTTGGTGTTAGTCCATCGACAACCAATCTGCCCTCAACAAGATACTCTGACCATCTAGCTAATGTAGAGTTCCTCACAGCTGCCTTGGTCGTACCCTATACCTACGCGGTCCTACGGCTCCTGATCTGCAGCTCCTACGTCTATTAATGCTCCAAGTCCATCTTGGTCACTGAATCTCGACTATCCAATCTGCTCTCTAGTTGTGCCTTCATGCATCAAGGCCACAACACATCGAGACTCCTATCGAGTTGGTCACAGCTCCACTTGTGAACAACTCTTGATCTGCCCATTATTGCTCCTCAGCTACTCAGGGACTTCAACCCACTATGGTCTTCCTGTGTTGCTCCAATGAAGACCAACATAGGGCACTAAGGGATGCCACCTATCACTGCAATATGTCCATCTCCCATAAGGAAAACGGGCTAGGAGGACTGTCGATCATCTGCTGTAGAAGTCCTTCGCCATACACAAGTCTCGGGCTCCACAACTACTCCTCTGATTCGTTAACCCTTGAGCTCAACAATTGCCTCTCTCGCAACTACCTTTGTCCATCAAGGAGTTTCTCACTGGGCTCCAAATTGGACATTATCATGCTATCCTCCAGCAGCCCATAAGTGCCCTATCTCGTCCACATTCAGTGTTCTCTCACGCTGCCCTCCAATAGTCCACAAGAGACCAAGTCCACACTATAGCATCTGCACCTAGTTAGGGCATCCCCACACTTGGGAGACCCTTACACATGGCTGCGCACAGAATTCTCCAATTTTCCCTTTGCTTTTGCAATAGAGGAGCTATTGCACAAATCTAGGCACATCAATATGTCCTTGCCTAGGACACCTTCAATCCATCATACATGGGTTCATCTGCAACACACCTTTTCGTTGTCCTCTTGCCTTCCAATTTCATGTGCCTGTTGTCACTTTGGCTACTTTGTAGGCCTCCCAACTATCCACGTGGACTCCTCCAAACAACTCCTAAGGCCTCCTACAAGCAGCCCACAAACTGACCCAAGCAATGGTCAAAACTTTGACCCGATGTACAACAATATTTTGTTGCAAGTCTACTGCTCAATTACTGTGGAATATGTCACTAGTGTAGGGCATCTAATCACTATATTTTCCCCTCCTCCTCGACTTCCATAGGCTGCCCTTAACTAATCCAAATATGATCCTAGACTAGGATCCAACACCCCCCTAAAACATTCCTGAACTAATGTTTGCTTCTACATTTGTGACAACCCTGGTTAGAGCATGTGCTGCAGCCCTAAACCCTTATGAGAATCCACAAATTAACCCTCAAAGGGTTGCAACATTCTTTGGGAAGCCTCCTCCGTGTCCACACTTCCTTATTCTAGTCCACCTTGAAAACCCTCTACGCAACTCTTGATATGTGATAAGGCCTGCGACCTAGCACTGCAACACTAAATCATAAGACAATCCCTATGCATGCCCAAACACACCTATTTCTTGAGTGCTTTGTCCCTCTAGCTCTTCAACATTCACTGCCCAACAACTTGTCCCCCGAACAACAAATCAAACTTGTATTAATAGCCCTCAAACAACCATAAGACAATCCACAAATCAGCCTTGAAAACAGTCCTCTTCTGCGCTTCTTCTTGGCCTCCAAATAGACTTGTCTCCATGTTGTCTTGACCCTCTCTTGCTATGGCTAGGGCATCCAAATTTCAGAGTTCTTCCTTGGAGGAATGTCACACAAAATGGATGCTCTAAAACACTCTAATACACCTTATATTTATAAACATACAAGGGTTCAACGAATGATAAAGAGACCCTTCTATTGGACGTGTTTACACCAAGCCTACATGACTCAGTAACCAATAATTAATTAGCCAACTTCAAAAATTCATTTATCTCTAATGACAATTCAGACTATTCTCGTTGCGTTGGAATCGTATTGCTGAGCACTATCATCCTCATCCATCACATGTCGTATGTGCATCATGGTTTTGGCCCAAATCACGATGGGTGCAAAACCCCCAAGCTTGGACCTCAAGCACACAAGCCCATTTGTGGCGCTTTGACCTCCAATCCTCAAACACTAAGGCTTTCAGTACCTCCCAATCTACACAAAAATCAACTCTCCCTCTTAGCGAGGGAGGTACTTCCAAGACTAGGAAGTAACCGTCATCATTCGATGTCACTAGCCCATTTAGCATCCATCACTGTAGCATACCCTGTAGAATGAATCCGACAATCTCGGTAGTGCCTTTGTCTCATCATATCCAAACCTAAAGATCCCAAACCTCCATACGGCTTCTCCCTTTGAGGCTAGACTCCCTCTGAGCCTACATGATCTCCACTGGCTCAGCCCTACAAGCACTGATCCTCTTGGACAAAATACCACTAGTGCAAATCCCTCCAATCTCAGATATGCAACATCAAAATCCGATGAAGACTCTAGCCTTCCAACCTATAGTCCATCACATGAAGCCATCTCGATCAACCTGATCTTGTCCATGCCAAAGAAACCCTCGAGCTGTCCCAACGATCCATGACAAGACATAGGAAGTCCACAATCTACAAACCACCACAAAACATGCTGAAGTGCACTAGGTTCACCACCGATCCACCAAAACTCCCAACCCATCTCATCATGTAGTCCATCAAGATCACATCTCCATGTCTTTAGCTAGAACCTCTACTCCATGATCCAGACACCCACAACTCCCTCTGAGTTGTTTCGTTGTGCACACTCTGATTCACTGACCCTCAAAGTAGCTCAGATACCCTCTAATAACATGTTGAATTTCCACGAATTTGGGTCTAGGTTAGAGTCTTAAAAACATTGATGCTACCAAACCAAGAATCTCAACCATAAACTAATTTCCACAGCAGAAATCTAAAGCAGTAAATCATACATGCATAGAACATAGACAACTTTTTAATTTTTCAACCCAACTTTGTTATATTAACAATGTACAATACAATAATATAGGGCTCCCTTACTAGGGATAATGGCCTTTAGTACAAGATACAAAATTGGGGCTTGGTGTTAGTCCATCGATAACCAATCTGCCCTCAACAAGATACTCTGATTGTCTAGCTGATGTAGATCGCCTCACAGCTGCCTTGGTTGTACCTTGTACCTTCCCGGTCCTGTGGCTCTCGATCTAAAACTCCTGCCTCTATCAATGCTCCAAGTCCATCTGGTCACTGAATCTCGGCTATCTAATCTGCTCTCTAGTTGTGCTTTTATCCATCAAGGCCACAACACATCAAGACTCCTATCAAATTGTTCACAGCGCCACTTGTGAACAACTCTCGATCTGCCCATTGCTGCTCCTCAGCTACTCAGGGACTCCAACCCACTATTGTCTTCCTACGCTGCTCCGATGAAGACTAACATAGGGCACAGAGGGCTGCCACCTATCACTGCAAGATTTCCATCTCCCACAATAAACACAGGCTAGGAGGACTGGCCATCATTTGCTGTAGAGTTCCTTCTCCACACAAGTCTCAGGCTCCACAACTTCTCCTCTAGTTTGTCAACCCTCAAGCTCAACTACTACCTCTCTCACAACTACCTTTGTCCATTAAGGAGTTTCTCACCATCCTCTAACTTGGACACTATCACGCTATCCTCCAGCAGCCCATAAGTGCCCAATCTCGTCCACACTTGGTCTTCTCTTACATTGCCCTTCAATAGTCCATGAGAGACCAAGTCCACGATGTAGCATCTGCATCTAGTTAGGACATCCCCACACTTGGGAGACCCTTACACATGGCTGCCCACAGAATTCTCCAATCTGCCCTTTGCTTTTGCAATAGAGGAGCTATTTCACAAATATAGGCACATCAACATGTCCTTGCTTAGGACACCATCAATCCATCATACATGGGTCCATCTGCAACACACCTTTCTGTAGTCCTCTTGTCTTCCGATTTGATGTGCCTGCTATCACCTTGGCTGCTTGGTAGGCCTCCCAACTATCCACGTGGGCTCCTCCAAACAACTCCTAGGGCCTCCTACAAGCAGCCCAAAAACTGACCCAAGCAATGGTCAACGCTTTGATCCCATGTACAACAATCTTCTATTGCAAGTCTGCTGCTCAATCACTGTGGAATCTGTCAATAGTGTAGGGCATCTAATCACCAGATTTGCCCCTCCTCCTTGACTTCCACATGCTGCCCTTAAATGATCCAAATATGATCTTAGGCTAGGATCCAACACCCCTCCAAAACACTGTTGAACTGATGTTTTCTTTTGTGTTTGTGACAACCTTGGTTATGGCACATGTTGCAACCCTAAACCCTTATGATAGTCCACAAACCAACCCTCAAAGGGCTACGACATTCCTTCGGAAGCTTCCTCCTTGTCCACACTGCCTTCTTGAGGGGATAGTTCACCTTCACAACCCTCTACACAACTCTTGTTGTGTGTTAAGGTGTGAAGCCTTGCACTGCAACACTAAAGCATGAGATAGTCCCTACGCATACCCAAACACACCTATTTCTTCAGCGTTTTGTCCCTCTAGCTCTTCGACATTCACTGCCCAACATCTCGGCCCTTGAACAACAACTCGGTCTTGTCTTAATATCCCTCAAACAACCCTAAGACATTCCGCAAATCAGCCCTACAAACATTTATCTTCTACGTTGCTTCTTTGCCTCCAAACAAACTTGTCTCCATGTCTTGACCCTCTCTTGTTGCGGCTAAGGCATCCCAATTTTAAAGCTCTTCCTTGGAGGAATGTCACACAAAATGGATGCTCTAAAACACTCCAATACACCTTGTATTTATACACATACAAGGGCTCAACAAGTTGATGAAGAGACCCTTTATTGGACTGTGTTTACACCAAGCCTACATGACTTGGTAACCAATAATTAATTAGCCAACTTCAGACATTCATTTCTCTCTAACGAAAACTCGAATTCAGACGATTCTCATTGCGTTGGAATCATATTGCCGAGCACTGTCATCCTCATTCATCACATGTCGTATCTTCATCATGGTTTTGGACCAAATCATGATGGGTGCAAAACCCCCAAGCTTGGACCTCAAGCCCACAAGCCCATTTGTGGACTTTGACCTCCAACCCTCGAACACTAGGGCTTGGAGTACCTCCCAAGCTACAGAAAAATCAACAAAGGCACCAACCCTAACTGGGTTCTAGGTACCATTTAAGCCAAGACATCCTCCCTCATATGGTTTTAGGTATTGTCTAGGCTAACGGCCAAGATACCAACCCTATCACCATTCTCTCCTCATGTCCTTCACTAGACGTACAACTGTTAGTCCTGACCTAGTAACACATATTTCATTAAATATGGAAGTATTCAGTGGATCTAGAATTTAGAACTTTAACTAGATTAAGTTTTTTCAAAATGAGGAATTAGAAAGTCACTTAATTCACTAATTTTAATGTAGATATTCACCATTTTTGTGTAAAAATTAGCATGATAAACTTTCTAAAACAAATTTATATAAAATTGCTAAAAAAAATCTTTCACATTTTAATCTTGAGACCTTACATTATCTATTTTAAGTATGTTTTTTATGGTTTATAGGTAAAAAAATAACGGTTTTAAGTTATTTTATGAAAATAATTGATGCATATGTTACTATTATTTAATCCATTTAATTATAATATGATATAGTAATATCGTGTATGTGTTAAGTCATGATTATTACTAAGGCAGTGTTGGCACAATTTAAAAGTCTATCACCTTTGCAACACTAATTATATTATGGTTGAAGATTAAAAAACCCTCAAAGATCATCGAGTTTATACTCGTATTAGAATTAAATTTCAAAATATTTGTGACACTACCAACCTTTTTGATTGTTTAATTGAACAAAATTATGATGATATTGAAACACTTATTTTAATGCTTTTTCAGCATAACAATAAAATTCGAAATAAATTTTAATAATATCTTTTTATATCCTTATTTACCATAGTTGGTCTTAGTGGATGATAATCATCATTATCACCATCATAATTACATACATTTGTAGAAAGTGCACATTTTTTAGAGTTGAGAGAAAAATAAATTTAGGATCATAATTAAATGTTGAATGTGAGTAGTAGCATAATTTATTTTTATTTATTAGTTGTACACTTATGTTAATAAAGAAGCTGATTGAGGCTCGCTTTATGAATAATAGATTAATATGCAAGATATATATTAAGTATAAAGTTATTTAATGACAAATGAATTTTTTGGTAATGTGTCCAATATATACCATTATTTAGAACTT